>CM059441.1:56995664-57099507 GCA_030390025.1 Squalus acanthias | reverse complement strand
CAACATTGGGACATCAACACCCCTCACATTGGGACAACAACACCCCCCAATATTGGGGCTCTAACACCCCCCAAAATTGGTACATCAACACCCCCAGCACTGGAACATCTCAACCACCCCCAGCTCCGGGTATTCAACACCCCCAACACTGGGACATCACACCCCCAACATTGGGACATCAACACCCCCAACACAGGGGACATCAACACCCCAACATGGAACTCAACACCCCAAACATTGGTACATCAACACCCCAAACATTGGACATCAAACCCCCAACATTGGAACAATTCAACACGCCCCTAATTGGAACATCAAAATCCCCAACATTGGGACATCAACACCCCCGACATTGGAACATCACACCCCCCTACATTGGAACATCAACACCCCCAACATTGGATCATCAACACCCCCAACATTGGGACATCAACAGCCCCCAACATTGGGGCATCAACACCCCCCAACATTAGGACATCAACACCCCCCAACATTGGGACATCAACAGCCCCAACATTGGGACATCAACACTCCCAATATTGGAACATCAACACCCCCAACATTGGAACATCAACACCCCCAACATTGGAACATCAACACCCCCAACATTGGAACATCAACACCCCCAACATTGGAACATCAACACCCCCAACATTGGGACATCAACACCCCCAACATTGGGAAATCAACACCCCCGACATTGGGACATCAACACTCCCAATATTGGGAAATCAACACCCCAACATTGGAACATCAACACCCCCAACATTGGAACATCAACACCCCCAACATTGGGAAATCAACACCCCAACATTGGAACATCAACACCCCCAACATTGGAACATCAACACCCCCAACATTGGGAAATCAACACCCCAACATTGGAACATCAACACCCCCAACATTGGAACATCAACACCCCCGACATTGGGACATCAACACCCCCAATATTGGAACATCAACACCCCCAACATTGGGACATCAACACCCCCAACATTTGGACATCAACACCCCCCGACATTGGAACATCAACACCCCCCAACATTGGAACATCAACACCCCCAACATTGGGACATCAACACCCCCAACATTGGGACATCAACACCCCCAACATTGGGACATCAACACCCCCAACATTGGAACAACAACACCCCCAACATTGGGCATCAACACCCCCCGACATTGGGACATCAACACCCCCCGACATTGGAACAACAACACCCCCAACATTGGGCATCAACACCCCCCGACATTGGAACATCAACATCCCCAACATTGGAACATCAACATCCCCAACATTGGAACATCAACACCCCCCAACATTGGAACATCAACACCCCCCAATGTTGGGACATCAACACCCCCAATGTTGGGACATCAACACCCCCAACATTGGGACATCAACACCCCCAACATTGGGACATCAACATCCCCAACATTGGGACATCAACACCCCCAACATTGGGACATCAACACCCCCAACATTGGGACATCAACATCCCCAACATTGGGACATCAACACTCCCAACATTGGAACATCAACACCCCAACATTGGGACATCAATACCCCCAACATTGGGACATCAACATCCCTCAACATTGGAACATCAACTCCCCCAATATTAGGACATCAACACTCCCAACATTGGGACATCAACACCCCCAACACTGGGACATTAACACCCCAACAATGGAACCTCAACACCCCCAACATTGGGACATCAACACACCCCAACATTGGAACATCAACACCCCCCAACATTGGGACATCAACACCCCCAACACTGGAACATCAACACACCCAACACTGGGACATCAACATGCCTCAACATTGGGACATCAACACCCCCAACATTGGGACATCAACACCCCCAACATTGGGACATCAACACCCCCAACATTGGAACATCAACACCCCCAACATTGGGACATCAACACCCCCAACATTGGAACATCAACACCCCCAACATTGGGACATCAACACCCCCAACATTGGAACATCAACACCCCCAACATTGGGACATCAACACCAAGCAACACTGGAACATCAACACCCCCAACATTGGAACATCAACACCCCCCAACATTGGAACATCAACACCCCCAACATTGGAACATCAACACCCCCCAACATTGGAACATCAACACCCCCCAACATTGGGACATCAACACCCCCAACACTGGAACATCAACACCCCCAACACTGGGACATCAACAGCCCAACAATGGAACCTCAACACCCCCAACATTGGGACATCAACACCCCCAACATTGGAACATCAACACCCCCAACATTGGGACATCAACACCCCCAACATTGGGACATCAACACCCCTCAACATTGGGACATCGACACCCCCCAACACTGGGACATCAACACCCCCAACATTGGGACATCAACACCCCCAACATTGGAACATCAACACCCCCAACATTGGGACATCAACACACCCCAACATTGGGACATCAACACCAAGCAACACTGGAACATCAGCACACCCAACACTGGGACATCAACACACCCAACACTGGGACATCAACAGCCCAACAATGGAACCTCAACACCCCCAACATTGAGACATCAACACCCCCAACACTGGAACATCAACACCCCCAACACTGGAACATCAACACACCCAACACTGGGACATCAACACACCCAACACTGGGACATCAACATGCCTCAACATTGGGACATCAACACCCCCAACATTGGAACATCAACACCCCCCAACATTGGGACATCAACACCCCCACATCAACAGCCCCCAACACTGGGACAACATCCCATGAATCTCGAGCTTCAAATGACATTTTATAAAATGCTGACATTTCATCCTCACAATGGATGAGATCATTCCCCACCCTCAGGTGAGAGTAAGCTCCTCGCTGCTAACCAGCGGTCTATATTTCAGTGGTACTCAATGATTCATTGTCTTGAGACACCTCCCTATTCCCACATCAACATCCAGTCATGGTTAGTGTGACTGGGAATTCATGAATAGATGGTCTCAAGAAATCTATTCAACCTCACATATCGTGATTATCTATCCAACTAGCCTAAAGGCATGATATTATAAAACTAGACATTTTTGTGGCACAATTAATTACCTCATAAGAACCTCTGAGGGACGGGAATTGTACTGTGGCTTCCTGTTTAATCAGGCTGCTTCTAAACAATGGATATCTGACAGAACATTGGTCCACTGTGAGGGAGCATTAATGAAAGCAAGAACCTGCATTTATATAACACCATATCAAACCATCCCAGAGCATTTCACAACCAGTGAGGTACCAATGAACTGCAATCATTGTCGGCAAATGCAGCAGCCAGTTAATGCACAGCAAGATCTCACAAACAGCAGTGAAATGAATGGTCAGTTAAACATTGGCCAGGACACCAGGAGAACTTATTTGGTATGCTTTGAATCATGGCATGGGATCTTTTACATCCACCTGAGAGGGCAGACGATGGTCCACTGTTTAATTTTTCCTGCAAAGGCCAGAGCCTCAGGCAATGCATGCTCCCTCAGTACTGCCCCTCCGACAGTGCAGCGCTCCCTCAGTACTGCCCCTCCGACAGTGCAGTGCTCCCTCGGTACTGACCCTCTGACAATGCGGCGCTCCCTCAGTACTGCCCCTCCGGCAGTGCAGCGCTCCCTCAGTACTGCCCCTCCGACAGTGCAGCACTCCCTCAGTACTGCCTCTCCAACAGTGCAGCGCTCTCTCAGTACTGCCCCTCCGACAGTGCGGCGCTCCCTCAGAACTGCCCCTCCGACAGTGCAGCGCTCCCTCAGTACTGCCCCTCCGACAGTGCAGCACTCCCTCAGTACTGCCCCTCCGACAGTGTGGCGCTCCCTCAGTACTGACCCTCCAACAGTGCCGCACTCCCTCAGTACTGCCCCTCCGACAGTGCAGCGCTCCCTCAGTACTGCCCCTCCGACAGTGTGGCGCTCCCTCAGTACTGACCCTACGACAGTGTAGCACACCCTCAGTACTGACCCTGCGACAGTGCAGCGCTCCCTCAGTACTGACCCTCCGACAGTGTAGCACACCCTCAGTACTGACCCTGCGACAGTGCAGCGCTCCCTCAGTACTGACCCTCCGACACTGTAGCACACCCTCAGTACTGACCCTGCGACAGTTCAGCGCTCCCTCAGTACTCACCCTCCGACAGTGTAGCACATCCTCAGTACTGACCCTGCGACAGTGTAGCACATCCTCAGTACTGACCCTGCGACAGTTCAGCGCTCCCTCAGTACTCACCCTCCGACAGTGCGGCGCTCCCTCAGTACTGCCCCACTGACAGTGCAGCGCTCCCTGAGTACTGCCCCTCCGACAGTGCAGCGCTCCCTGAGTACTGCCCCTCCGACAGTGCAGCGCTCCCTCAGTACTGCCCCTCTGACAGTGCAGCGCTCCCTGAGTACTGCCCCTCCGACAGTGCAGCGCTCCCTCAGTACTGCCCCTCCGACAGTGCAGCGCTCCCTCAGTACTGCCCCTCCGACAGTGCAGCGCTCCCTCAGTACTGCACTATAGTGTCAGCCTGGATTATGTGCTCAACTCCTCAAGTAGGCCTTGAAGCCACGACCTTCAAGAGGCAAGAGTGTTACCAACTGAGCCAAGTTAACACTTGTCTCATCAGACAAACAGAACACGATCAGTAATAACAGAAATTGTGAAGTAGAATTAAACTCTTCTGTTCAGAATGTGAACACGATCCTGAGTTTGAATCACTGAAATAGGCCCAACAATAAGCAAAATGCCAACCTTCAGTTTATTTGGAAAGTCCTCCCCCTCCCCCTCCCCTCAGAAGTAAAAGGATGGGGAGGGGATAGGAATGAGCAGGGGAGGGGGCAAGAAGGGGTCGGTGTGGGGAGGAAGGTGGACGGGAGGAGGAGGAATGGGTAGGGGAGGGGAGGAAGGGGACGGGGAGGAAGAGGGAGGGAAGTGGAGGGGGAGGAGCGGAAGGAGAAGGGGAGGAAGGGGGAGGGGAGGGGAGGAAGGGGGAGGCGAGTGGAGGAGGAGGAGAGGAAGGAGGAGGGGAGGAAGGGGATGGGAGGATGGGGGAGGGGAGTGGAGGGGGAGGAGAGGAAGGAGAAGGGGAGGGGAGGGGAGGAAGGGGGAGGTAAAGGGAAGATGGGGTGAAGGGAGGAAGGGGCAATGGAGGGGAGGAATGGTCTGGAATCGAATCAAATGGTCCAATTATTTTTCATAGGATCAGTAGTTTTCCTCGATTTGACTTTTTGATGTACAAATTATGATAGGAATCGTGAATTTTTTGACCCACCCTAGAGATTCGGCAGCCTATTTGACTACGGGGAGCATCACAGGGTAGCTGGATCCTGACCTTAACTTTGCGACAGAGGTTGCTGGATTAGTGGCCAGCAGCAAGAAGCCTGTATCGAGCTCCTTCCCCACCCGAGTCCAGGGGCACTGGAACCAGCAGCAGCAGCGCACTCCCCTCCCCTACACTCTTCTCTTAATTGAAAGTTGCTTCATTCAAATTATTTAACAATTCGGTTTTTCCGAGCACAAATTTGAATTCTTTTTCGAGCAGAAGTCGATTTTGAGCAGCCACAGGCCGCATTTTGTTGCATCCTCTCCCCCCGCCCAGCTCGGGCCCCCGCACCAGGCAGGGCCTGAGGCCTGCGGTCTGCAGCAGGTGCCCCTTTGATCACAGGCCAGGGAAGGTCACTGAAGCCAGCATGGGGCGAGAGCCAACAACACCCTTTACCTTGCTGAGCACGTATACATTCGTGAGAAGAAAACCCAAATAATGTGAGGGAGACAAAGCCTCCGCCTCACCACAAATGTGAAAACAAAGTGCCAGAAGCATGGCTCGAACCTGGAGAAAGTGTTCCTGGCGTAGTGCATGATGCTGTCGAAGTCGTACATTTCCCCCAGCGAGTCCACCTCTTCCGGTTCCATCTTCAGGAAGTTGTACTCTTGCCCTGTGAAGGGTTTCAATAAAAATGAGTGTCCCAATAGTCAGAGGAAAGAAGCACAGCTTTACACAGTGAGGGGTGCATGAGGCTGCGGGTTCCCAAATACTCGCCACAGTCTGTCTGTCTGTGGGGAGGGTGTGTGTGTGTGTGTGGGGTGTGTGTGTGTGTGTGTGTGTGTGGGGTGTGTGTGTGTGTGGGGTGTGTGTGTGGGGAGGGTGTGTGTGTGTGGGGAGGGTGTGTGTGTGTGTGTGTGTGTGTGTGGGGAGGGTGTGTGTGTGTGGGGAGGGTGTGTGTGTGTGTGGGGTGTGTGTGTGTGTGTGTGTGTGTGTGTGGGGAGGGTGTGTGTGTGTGGGGAGGGTGTGTGTGTGTGTGTGTGTGTGTGTGGTGTGTGTGTGTGTGTGTGTGTGGTGTGTGTGTGGGGTGTGTGTGTGTGTGTGTGGGGAGGGTGTGTGTGTGTGGGGAGGGTGTGTGTGTGTGTGGGGTGTGTGTGTGTGTGTGTGTGTGTATGTGTGGGGAGGGTGTGTGTGTGTGTGTGTGTGGGGTGGGTGTGTGTGTGTGTGTGGGGAGGGTGTGTGTGTGTGTGTATGTGTGGGGTGGGTGTGTGTGTGTGTGTGTGGGGAGGGTGTGTGTGTGTGTGTGTGTGTGGGGTGGGTGTGTGTGTGTGTGTGGGGTGGGTGTGTGTGTGTGTGTGGGGAGGGTGTGTGTGTGTGGGGTGTGTGTGTGTGTGTGTGTGTGTGTGAGGTGGGTGTGTGTGTGTGTGGGGTGGGTGTGTGTGTGTGTGTGTGGGGAGGGTGTGTGTGTGTGTGTATGTGTGGGGTGGGTGTGTGTGTGTGTGTGTGGGGGGTGGGTGTGTGTGTGTGTGGGGTGTGTGTGTGTGTGTGTGTGTGTGTGTGAGGTGGGTGTGTGTGTGTGTGGGGTGGGTGTGTGTGTGTGTGTGTGGGGAGGGTGTGTGTGTGTGTGTATGTGTGGGGTGGGTGTGTGTGTGTGTGTGGCGAGGGTGTGTGTGTGTGTGTGTGTGGGGAGGGTGTGTGTGTGTGTGTGTGGGGAGGGTGTGTGTGTGTGGGGAGGGTGTGTGTGTGTGTGTGTGGGGTGTGTGTGTGTGTGTGGGGAGGGTGTGTGTGTGTGTGTGTGTGGGGAGGGTGTGTGTGTGTGGGGAGGGTGTGTGTGTGTGTGTGTGGGGTGGGTGTGTGTGTGTGTGTGTGGGGAGGGTGTGTGTGTGTGTGTGGGGAGAGTGTGTGTGTGTGTGGGGTGGGTGTGTGTGTGTGTGGGGAGGGTGTGTGTGTGTGTGTGTGTGGGGTGGGTGTGTGTGTGTGTGGGGAGGGTGTGTGTGTGTGTGTGTGGGGTGGGTGTGTGTGTGTGTGTGGGGAGGGTGTGTGTGTGTGTGTGTAGGGAGGGTGTGTGTGTGTGTGTGGGGAGAGTGTGTGTGTGTGTGGGGTGGGTGTGTGTGTGTGTGGGGAGGGTGTGTGTGTGTGTGTGTGTGTGTGTGTGGGGTGTGTGTGTGTGTGTGGGGTGTGTGTGTGTGGGGTGTGTGTGTGTGGGGTGTGTGTGTGTGGGGTGGGTGTGTGGGGTGTGTGTGTGTGTGGGGTGGGTGTGTGTGTGTGTGTGTGTGGGGGGTGTGTGTGTGTGTGTGGGGGGGGTGTGTGTGTGGGGTGTGTGTGTGTGTGGGGTGTGTGTGTGTGGGGGGAGGGTGTGTGTGTGTGTGGGGTGGGTGTGTGTGTGTGTGGGGTGTGTGTGTGTGTGTGTGGGGTGTGTGTGTGTGTGTGTGTGTGTGTGGGGGGGGTGGGTGTGTGTGTGTGTGTGTGTGTGGGGTGTGTGTGTGTGTGTGGGGTGGGTGTGTGTGTGTGTGTGTGTGGGGTGTGTGTGTGTGTGTGTGGGGGGTGGGTGTGTGTATGTGTGGGGTGGGTGTGTGTGTGTGTGGGGTGTGTGTGTGTGTGCGTGGGGTGTGTGTGTGTGTGTGTGTGGGGTGGGTATGTGTGTGTGTGTGGGGTGTGTGTGTGTGTGTGTGTGTGTGGGGTGTGTGTGTGTGTGTGTGTGTGTGGGGTGTGTGTGTGTGTGTGTGGGGGGTGGGTGTGGGGTGTGTGTGTGTGTGGGGGGGTGGGGAGGGTGGGCGGGTGTGGGGGTGCGTGGGTGTGTGTGTGTGTTGTGTGGGGGTGTGGGGTGTGTGTGTGGGTGTTGTGGTGGTGGTGTGGTGTGGGGGTGTGTGTGTGGGGTGGTGTGTGTGTGTGGTGTGGGGTGGATGTGTGTGTGTGTGTGTGTGTGGGGGAGAGTGGTGTTGGTGTTGGAGGATGTATGTGTGTGTGTGTGCTTGTGTGGAAAACACGTGTGTGTGTGTGTGTGTGTTGTTGGGGGAAGGACACACGTGTTTGTGTGTAGGACACGTGTGTGTGTGTGGAGGGGAGGACGCATGTGTGTGTGTGTGTGTGTGTGCGCGTGTGTGGAGGGGAAGCACACGTGTGTTTGTGGGGCAGATGCACGTGTGTGTGTGTGTGTGTGTTGCACACGCAGACCAGTCATGTACATATATGCAGGGTAGGGGGAGGCTCTGCATGTTTTGTACGTGTGGGGGGTGCAGGTACCCGTGTAACCAAGGCACAAACTGGAATATTCCAGCCACACATCTGCTGAAACTCTCCTTTCTCCAATACTTTTTCAAATCCCTATTATCATCTCTGGATGGTCTTCAGTCAAGGGAATTCTATCCCCCTGGGTTTAAGGATCTATAAAGGATGGCAAAGTGATGCTGATTTTTTTTTATACCTGAGGTCGGGATAAACAATTGACAAATTCTCCAGCATATTCTGCACACATCAACTTGAGGGAGTTTTAACATCGCTCAGGATGTGTCACCTGTTCCCTCTCCATCTCTGGGGGTTTTCCTCGCCTCATGTCTGGGTCTGCTGTAGACTCATTGATAGAGATCGATTGCCGTGATTAGTCAACAGCTCCATTATCGTTGGATCATGCGACTACCGGGATGGTAGAAGTCGAACTCGATGGGCCGTGGTCGGTTTTCGTCTAGCAATCCCTATGTTCCTATAAAGGGTGTCATAAATCGCAACTTCTACAGGAAGTAACTCAGGAAGTACTACTGGGCGGCCAGCTGGGGCGCTGTCCGGGGAGTATAAATACTCGGGCGTGGGCCCACCTTGGGCAGAGACAATCTGGAAACAGGAAGTTAGTGACTGCTAACTAGACCTCCATGTTTTGTTACAAGTCGATTAAAGCCTTGCTTTATGTTCAACCAAGTGCGTAGTGAGTCTTTATTATGTCAAAGGGATGCTGTTTCATTTCATTCATCCCATTAACACAGCATGAAGCTCAAACACTCAGAAAGCTGGAGTGGAAGGGTAACTGATCAGTGAGGCAACAGTCGATTTCAGCAAATGTTTCCAAAACAAGCAAATGAGAGAGAGTTCTGATGGCAAGTCATCGATCTGAAACATTGGGGGCGATTTTAACCCCACTCGCTCAGCAGAAACCTGGCGGGTGGGCAGTTAAAATCGCCCTGGCTCTTACCTGTCCGAAAGCCGCCATGATCGCAACATCTGTAATTTTAACCTGCTCTCCTGAGCAGGCAGCAAGGACACACGCCCAAAGCCAACAGGGGTCCTTCTTTACAGATGCACGTTGCAGCCTGATGACATCACTGAGACCCGACTGTAATTTTAACTCAGGCCTGAGCGGGGAATCCACTTGGAGTTAAAATCGGGGCCGTTAACTCTGTTTCTCTCTCCACAGATGCTGCCTGACCTGCTGAGCAGTTCCAGCATTTTTTGTTTTTATATTAAATGAGAGACAGCGTTGAACATCTAAAATGTCAACGTAGATTCAAGTATCAATAGTTAGAATCCTCTAGCAGGAGCTGAATCTGCTCCACAACATGAAGGAAGACAAGCTCCAATTTGGTTTGAATTCTGCCTCGGAGTTCCAGATTGAGGAACTGTCAGGGTAAAGCAGGAGAACTTAAACAGGCTGCCCTTCAGTTTGATAAACACGAAAGACGCAAACTCCTCAGGGTAAGAGTGAGCAAGGCTCCCCGATACCAGCCACCCTTACCTGGCTGTATGTTTTCCCTTACGATGGTCACGTGATCGTCTCGGTCAGGCCGTGTGTGCTCGTGCCAAAATCCAATGACGTGGCCCAGCTCGTGGACCACAATCCCAAATTTGTCGCAGTTCTTCCCGATGGATATGGCCTGTGGTCCTCCCCCTCTCCGACCCACGTAGGAGCAACAGCTGGACACAGGAGCAAAGCACACTCAGCCTCGTCAGAAAGGAAGCGTTTTTAGGAACAGGAAAAGGCCGTTAGGGCCAATAAGTCTCTCCCAATTTGAATGATCCTGTCCCAACATATCCCTCAACCCCAGTGCTCTGGGGATCAATGTGACTTTGGGCGACAGTGTAAAATGGGCGATATCGATTCAGCCGCTCGTTATACAGCTCTCCCCATTGATTGACTGCAACAATAATGACAATGAGGAGAGAGGTACAATGAGGAGAGATGTACAACGGGCGGCTGAATCGATATTGCCTGTTTTACACTATTGGCTAAGGTTAAAATTACCCCCTGCCCCTCTAGAAATTCATCCAATTGTCTCTTTCAATCCATTAATGCACTCTGTTACCATTGTAACATTTTTGGTAGAGAACTTGAGCACCATCAGTTCACTCTGCTTGTGCTCCCCCCCAACATGAACATGTGGAATAGACTCCCTGCTAAAGGAGCTAATACCGTGTCAATTAACACCTCTTTAAGTTTAAGCTGGGTGAGTATCTGGCTAACAATGGGATTGAGGGTTGAAGGAGGGGGTTGTAGAGCGAGAGAGAGAGAGAGAGAGAGAGAGATGATCGAATGACATATGGAACAGGATATTTCTACAGACCTTGACATGTCAAGTCAAGGAAGATAATTGGCCGAGGATGTGTGATGCAGGCCATGTACCAAACCCAGATTCAACCTACATATAACAACAGAAAACGCTGGAAAAACTCAGCAGGCCAGGCAGCATCCGTGGAGAGAGAAACAGAGTTAACGTTTCAGCTCGAAGACCTTTCGTCACAACTGGAAAAAAGCAGGACCTTTCCAGTTCTGACGAAATGTCTTCGACCTGAAACATTAACTCTGTTTCTCTCTCCACGGATGCTGCCTGGCCTGCTGAGTTTTTCCAGCGTTTTCTGTTGTTATTTCGGATTTCCAGCATCCGCAGTATTTTGCTATCGTTCAACAGACGTATGCCTGCCAGTTTGTCCAGCTACCTGCCTCCGCGTTACAGAGCCTTCTAATAGAAGCCACTGCAATATTACATAGAATTACATAGAATTTACAGCACAGAAACAGGCCATTCGGCCCAACTGGTCTGTGCCAGAGTATATGCTACACATGAGCCTCTCCCACCCTACTTCATCTCACCCTATCAGCATATCCTTCTAATATTCCCAACTGACTACAAAAGGGTCGTCAGAGAGTATGCTATTTATGGGAATGTGAATGGGAAGTGGTATGTTATCCATTCCTTCTATATATCCTTTTCCCCGATACACACAGTGAGATCAGTAAGTGTGTTGTGCTAAATCACAGAGCGACAGGATTCAGGGCCATCCTTCAAAACTCTGCAACTCCTTACCTCCCTCAATCCTCCCGACCTCCCACAGCATCCAATAACACCACTTCCTCATTGTCTCTCCTACCTTTTCCAACCTTGATGCCACCCCGTCCCGCCTCGGCCCTTCACCTGGGTTTCCCAATTTAAAAACATCTTTCGGAAAGAAAGGAGTGGGGGGGTGGGGGAAATCAAACAACAAATTGCCAGGTCCCTCCGTCACCCGACAAGCAGCCAGTTAGTTGCACAGGCACGGGATGAGGAGAAGGAACAAAAACTTATTGTTTTTAAAGTGACACATTCATATTTTAGGGTAGATAGGAGAGAAAGTATATCCTCTGGTGGGGGGAGTCCAGAACAAGGGGGCATAACCTTAAAATTAGAGCCAGGCCGTTCAGGGGTGATGTCAGGAAGCACTTCTTCACACAAAGGGTGGTGAAAACCTAGAACTCTCTCCCTCCAAAAAAGCTGCTGAGGTTGGGGGTCAATTGGAAATTTCAAAATTGCGATTGATAGATTTTTGGTGGGTATGGATATTATGGGATATGGAGCAAAGGCGAGCAGATGGAGTTGAGATACAGATCAGCCATGATCTAATTGAATTGAATGGAACAGGCTCGAGGGGCTGAATGGCCTCTCCTGTTCCTATGTTCCGTATTCATGTGACAAATCCCAAGTGAGAGGCTTCTTCGCCTCTCATTCACACTCGGTCTGTTTTTACTTGTCAACAGCTGTCAGGCCTGGCGGTTTGATGGTTTCACCCAGTTTAAGCTGCAATAATAAATCCGATCACACACCACATGAAGATGTTGGTGTTTTTCCAACACAAGGACTGCATTAGCCCTTCACTCTGGGTAGCTTAGTGACAAGCCATGAAGTCCTGTTGACACCATCTAACAGCGCAAATCTACACAACAGTCCACATCTGTTCCTTACGGCAACTGTTAACTCCCCTCTGCCGAAGGTATTTGTTTTACTGCTGGGTCCCGCGGGGAAATAGCTCATGTTTACGATTGAAACACTTTGACCCAAGCATCCATGACATCATTTGACACCTTTATATAAGTGTTTGACAGGCGTTGCTGCCCCCAATGAGGCTGCTTTTACATTGATGGTAACCCGCTATTGCCACCCCCCCCCCCACCCCGGCCTCCCTGAAGCTCAGGACTTGTGCAGCCAGCTGGAAGTTGAACGGGAACCAGCTGGGACTCGCTAACACTGGCAGCAAGGGCGGCACGCCTTTAGCTGATCTGGTAGGCTGTGGGTATTAACGAACCCTGGCAGCTTTACTGTCGGCTTGTAGGCAGCTGCATGAGGTCTGCACCTCTGGGAGCCAGCGGCACCAGGGCAGGTTCAGTGCAATGTAACAGCCCTTGAGTCAGTTTAAGGTCTAATAAAGGGATAGGAGCAGAGAGCAGCTGCAGTGGTTTACACCCAGGCACAGCCTCGCTGCAACTGCTGCAATAACCCCAGGAATTAACAATGCGCTGCCTGAAAGGGCGGTGGAAGCAGATTCAATTGTAGCTTGCAAAAGGGAATTGGATAAATACGAGAAAAGGAAAAATTTGCAGGGCTATGGGGAAAGAGCAGGGGGGAGTGGGGCTAATTGGAGAGCTCATTCAAAGAGCCAGCACAGGCACGATGGGCCGAACAACCTCCTTCTGTGCTGTATGATTCTAATTGTTCAAAAAAAAAGCAGGGGTGTGTCACAAGTCTTTTCTGTCTCCTGGTTGTAAAACTTGCCAGTCTCAGCTCAGTTCCGGGTGAGCATGGACCCACAGCACAACACTGCCTTTCATTGGGCACCGTCAATCTCACAGGATTCGTACGGTGGGCAATGAAAAATGAGAAGTCGCCCAACACCAGGTTATAGTCCAACAGCTTTATTTGAAATCACAAGCTTTCGGAGCGCTGCTCCTTCGTCAGGTGACGAAGGAGCAGCGCTCCGAAAGCTTGTGATTTCAAATAAAGCTGTTGGACTATAACCTGGTGTTGGGCGACTTCTCACATTTGTCCACCTCAGTCCAACACCGGCATCTCCATATCAATGAAAAATGACACACTGATGTATGAGGGTTCTCGTCTAAGAGTTGGCCTGAGGCACACTGAGTAGAGAGACTTCTACTTTGTATCTAACCCTGTGCTATACCTGCCCTGGGAGTGTTTGATGGGACAGTGTAGAGGGAGCTTTACTCTGTATCTAACCCGTGCTGTACCTGCCCTGGGAGTGTTTGATGGGACAGTGTAGAGGGAGCTTTACTCTGTATCTAATCCGTGCTGTACCTGATCTGCGAGATGCTGACACTGGCTGCCTGAAATGGAAAGTGTTCCATTCCCAGCAATAATCATCCTATCATTCTATGAACATTCCTCACTTTTATGAGCAAAAAGTAATGAAAATGTTGTTTTAATTGCGAAGCTATTCCCCACTGTTGACAGTGTTGATCCCTGGAGAAACAATTTCTATTAAATATAAAACTTTAGCTGTTACTGTTTAAAAATTTTAGAGAAAAAAATTAAAGTTTTAATTTTTTTTTCTGTTTAGGTTCCCCCCCTCGCCCAGTTGAGTTTAATTGTTGTCCCTGGGATGTGTATGTTATAGATTGAATGATCTATGGTTCCAAACTCAATCTATAGAATCATACAGCACAGGAGGCCATTCAGCCCATCGTGCCTGTGCCGGCTCTTTGAAAGAGCTCTCCAATTAGTCCCACTCGCCTGCTCTTTCCTCATAGCCCTGCAAATTTTTCCCCCTTCAAGTATTTATCCAATTCCCTTTTGAAAGTTATTATTGAATCTGCTTCCACCGCCCTTTCAGACAGTGCATTCCAGATCACAACAACTCGCTGCGTAAAACAATCTCCTCTGATTCCGTTGCCACGGGTTAAAGGTGTTACCTATATTGACACCAAAGGACAGCTCTTCACACAGATACTCACCCACAGGGTCTGTAGGTAAAAACAATGTAGCTCTCTTCATCTGTGCGTTCCAGGAATGTGACACAGGTATGCTTCTCCCAGTGTCTCATCGCCTGTCTGAAAATAGCTCTCTGGCTCCCTGAAAAACAGTGCAGATACGACTCAGTCATTTCAGACAGACAAAGTGCAGAGAGAGAGGGAGAGCTCCAGGTACCTTCAGGTTGCAGACCTACACTGAGACATCCCATTCCAATCATGGGTTGGGGCTGTGGAACGGATTCCCTGCTCTTTACCCACTGATTCACCCATGGGAATGTTGCTCACTAAAATTATTGGAAAGGGGCTCACAAAGTTGCAATCTTCTGGAAGACTGGCCTTGCTCTCTTTACTTCTTATTAAGGCTATTCCAACAGGCATGCCCTGGACATCTATGCACACAGCTATGACTCATCAACTGATTACCTGGCCTCTCACTGGCTGCTCACTTGACATCCCGCCCCGTTATTCAATCGTTATTGTGCCCATTTGCTTTTTCAAACCCAATTTTCTAAACATTTGTTGAAGGAAACATTAGTAAGCTGGGCTGTACTTTCAGTGCCCAAGTCATTGCCCCTCCAATGCTCTCCCCAAAGTCATCGACACCTCTTTGCCCTTGCTTTGAGTGCTGGCAACTGCTTACACATAGTCGCCTGGCCAACAGCGATATTCCCAAATGTAAAGGATGTGACTTTCAGAGACACTGAGGTGTTGGTTGGTGGGGACCCAGTCCACTCAATCAGTGGTGATCAGCAGTCTTACTTGGTCCTGGCTGCCAATCAGGAACCATCAGTAAACTCTGTGCTGTTTTTGCAAAGCTCTTTGTTACTGACTAAACACAAGTATCGACAGAGGCTGAGAAGTAACACCCTCACCCTTTGTCCTGCCCTGGGAAGACTGGGGAATGTGTGAGAACTAAAACAGGACATAAGAGATGGGATTGGACTCCGAGCACGAGACTGCTATCCATCATGTTTAAGTTGGAGTAACAGTGTCACCACAAGGTGCTCAGCCTGCAGGTCTGACCCTTTCCCAGCATGGTATGACCAGTGTGTGCACTCTCCACAGATACCAAGTGGATTTTCCAATATTCCTGCCTTTGATTAAAGCCCTCGGAACATGGTCTTTTACCCAGAATGTACAGCACAGAAACAGGCCATTCGGCCCAACTAGTCTATGCCAGTGTTTATGCTTCACATGAGCCTCCTCCCAGCCTACTTCATCTCACCCTATCAACATATCCTTCTATTCCTTTCTCCCTCTTGTACTTATCTCGCTTCCCCTTGAATGCCTCTATGCTACTCACCTCAACCACTCCCTGTGGTAGCGAGTTCCACATTCTCACCACTCTCTGGGTAAAGAAGTTTCTCCTGAATTCCTGATTGGATTTATTAGTGACTATTTTATATTTATGGCCCCTAGTTTTGGACTCCTCCCACAAGTGGAAACATCTTCTCTACATCTACCCTATCAAACCCCTTCATAATCTTGAAGATCTCTATCAGGTCACCCCTCAGCCTTCTCTTTTCTAGAGAAAAGAGCCCCAGCCTGTTCAGCGTTTCCCGATAGTTCTGGTATCATCCTTGGAAATCCTTTTACAGCTGCTCCCGTGCTTCTAGATCCTTTTTATAATATGCAGACATAAATACAGCGGAATTGTTTGCAGTTGCAACAAAAATATTTTTGCGTGTGTCTCCAAGAAGCCCAGATCAGTGGGTGACTGGGTTAGAAAAGTAAACTTTTTTTTATTTGAAGTAATCAAAAAGGCAAATGGAATGTTGGCCTTTATTTCAAGGGGGTTGGAGTATAAAAGCAGGGAAATCCTGCTACAACTGTACATGGTATTGGTGAGACCACACCTTGAGTACTGCGTACAGTTTTGGTCTCCTTATTTGCATTGGAGGCAGTTCAGAGACGATTCACTCGGTTAATTCCAGAGATGAGGGGTTTGACTTATGACGAAAGGTTGAGCAGGCTGGGCCTATACTCATTGGAATTTAGAAGAATGAGAGGTGATCTTATTGAAACATATAAAATACTGAGGGGGCTCAACAGAGTAGGTGCAGAGAGGATGTTTCCCCTCATAGGGAAATCTAGAACTCGGGGGCATAGTCTCAGAATAAAGGGTCGCCCTTTTAGAACTGAGATGAGGAGGAACTTCTTCTCTCAGAGGGTTGTAAATTTGTGGAATTCTCTGCCCCAGAGAGCTGTGGAGGCTGGGTCATTAAATACATTTAAAGTGGAGATAGACAAATTTTTGCAAGATAAGGGAGTGAAGGGTTATGGGGAGCGGGCTGGGAAGTGGCTTTGAGCCCAAGATCAGCCATGATCTTATTGAATGGCAGAGCAGGCTCGAGGGGCCAGGTAGCCTATTCCTGCTCCTATTTCTTATGTTCTTATGTTCCTGGGATGTGTGCATCGTTGGCAAGGCCAGCATTTATTACCCATCCCTAACTGCCCTTGAGAAGGTGGGCATGAGCCGCCTTCTTGAACCGCTGCAGTCTGTGTGGTGAAGGTGCTCCCGCGCAGTGCTGTTAGGGAGGGACTTATCGATGAGCAGGCTCGTTCCCATTGGGGGAGGGGGCTAAACTCACCAGTGAAATTTCCTCCAATCACGTAAGGAATCACCCCCTCAGGCCACACTCGCTCGGGCCGGGAGGTGGAAGCGCGGCGCATTCGACTGCGAGTCTCATTCTTCCGGAACTTTCTGCCCCTCCGCCAAGTGGAATTCCTTTTGCCATTCTGGATTCTGTCACCTACACAAAAGCAGAAGGAAGTCTGAGAACCACAGCAACAGCGCGGCGCAAATACCGAGATCCTGGAGCAAGGTTTCGTTACTTTATCTGGGGATTCTGTAATGCAGCGAAATCATTGGCTGTGTGAGTGGGGGAGAGGAGAATGCGACCAGCTCCCACCCGCTCCCGCTATCCCTGCTCCTACTGATGTCGCTGCACGGAATGGGAGAGGGAGAGAATTCTAAGCCAAACATTTGCTCCGACGTGGCATTTGCCCTGTGATTCCAAGACAAAAAACACAGCAAGAAGATGGGATTGAGTATCCCCAGTAACCGTGCAGGCATCTCTCCTTCTCACATCACCACCGAAGGTGAAGGGGAAAGGCTGGCAAGTGTTCCCAGCACTATATTATGTGGCTCAGATGGATTCTGTTCAGTCAATGACTTATTTATATGTCAGTTTCTTACTTGTTAAGTATTTATTAAATTCGCAGCAGCGAAAGTACTCCTTCCAACCCCATCGCTGTTTTAATATAAATTCTAAGTCATGCATTTCCGTAGAAAGAGGGGAAAAAAATCGCTTACGTTTACATAGCACTTTAACCCATCTCTCAGAAAGACTGCAAAATACTTCATGCACACTAAATTACTTGGAAGCACACTGACTGCTGATGTGCAGATGAACAGGGCAGTCACTTAGTGCACAGTCACTTCGCACAAACAGCAATGTGAGGAATGACCAGTTAAAACTGATTTTTGGTAGCGTTGGTTGAGGGATGAATGTTAGCTCAGGAAACCGGGAGAACTCCCCCATCTTCCTCCAATGGCACCATGGGATCTTTACCATCAACCTCAGCCAATTTGAACAGGCGGAGCAGACCTTGATTTAGCGTCACACCTGAAGACCAGCACCTCCGACAGTGTAGCACTCTCTCAGTACTGCACTGAAGGGCCAGCATAGATTCCGTGCTCAAGTCTCTCAAGTGCGACTCGGGCGCTGAGGAAAGAGCG
Source organism: Squalus acanthias (assembly GCA_030390025.1). Classification (NCBI taxonomy): domain Eukaryota; kingdom Metazoa; phylum Chordata; class Chondrichthyes; order Squaliformes; family Squalidae; genus Squalus; species Squalus acanthias. Next base: position 57,081,264 of record CM059441.1, on the reverse strand, counting down.
CCACCAACTGAGCCAAGCTGACACGTTGAAGATTCTTATGCAGATGTCAAGGCGACACTGAAATTTTCCTGTAGTGCAAGGGAGCTGACATGAATCTTGTCATTCATGTGGAAATGACTTATGAAATAATACTGGGCAGCCTGCTGGTGGCGCTGTCCAGGGAGAGTATAAATACTCGGGCACGGGCCCAGCTTGCGCGGAACATTCTTAACAGGAACTAGGGAAGGACACAACTAGATCTCCATGTTGTAAAACAGTTGATTAAAGCTTTGTTTAATGCTTAGACCAAGTGCCTAGTAGTTTTCTTATATCAGAAGCCTTTTTAATAAAATCTCCCTCTTTGTACAACTTGCTTTCAGGCTCCCCCCACCAACCCCCCCTTTCTCCTGAACTCTCGTTGGGGTAAGGGATCCACTGGCACCAGCTACCGTCTGATACCTCACCCACATGGCCATTCTACACAGTGAGTGTCAGCGGGTATTTAGCTGGGAGGGGGGTGGGGGGTGCCTCACAGCCAAGGTGAACCCAACATCCATGAGTATTCACTTTGCAAATGGGTGACTGGACAGCGATCAGGAGCGGGATTCCTCCCTGCTTGTTTTCTCTCAGTCAGCTAACGGAGCTCAGCGAACCCATCACAGATTTCATTCTGTACGACATGTACAACTTGCTTCATTTTTACTACTTCAAAGCTTTTTCATTGGGGGTGGAGGGGAAGAAAGAAAGACTTGTATTTCTATAGCGCCTTTCACGACCACCGTACGTCCCAAAGCGCTTTACAGCCAATGAGGTACTTTTTGAAGTGTAGTCGCTGTTGTAATGTAGGAAACGCGGCAGCCAATTTGCGTACAGCAAGCTCCCACAAACAGCAATGTGATAATGACCAGATCATCTATTTTAGTGATGTTGGTTGAGGGATAAACTTTGGTCAGGACACCGGGGAGAACTCCCCTGCTCTTCTTCGAAATAGTGGCAGTGGGATCTTTTACATTCACCTGAGAGAGCAGACGGAACCTCGGTTTAACGTCACATCGGAAAGACGGCACCTCCGACAGTGCGGCGCTCCCTGGGAGTGTCAGCCTAGATTTTTGTGCTCAAGTCTCTGGAGTCGAGCGAGAGGATGGGAGGTAATTGATGGCAATAATTCTCCTCTCCCAAGCTCTCACTTGAAGTTAAGATGGTGTGGGGTTTTACCTCTCCGTGTGTTCCTGCTGGGTCGGCCAGCCCGGTCATTCTTCGGGAGGCTCGTCCCGTTCCAGTGCAGATTGTTTAGCTGACCTGATGGAAAAAAAGAAGCGGCTCATACTTTATTTCAGTTGAACAAGCATCACTGTGAGGATTTAAATGGGATGCCAAGGTCATCCAGAATGGTGTACCTGAACACAGTTTGTTCCATACACATTGTGTGTAAATAATGTAAGGTATATGTAACTGTCACTGTTACACAATTGTAAAGCAACAAATACATGCTCTCTAGCTCCACTGATGGGTAAAGGCACTGCCCAGTTGCATTAGCAAATCTGAGCCCTAGTAGCATCTGAGTGTGTGTGTGTGTGCGTGAGAGTGTGTGCATGAGAGTGTGTGCGTGAGAGAGTGTGTGCATGAGAGAGTGTGTGCGTGAGAGAGTGTGTGCGTGAGAGAGTGTGTGCGTGAGAGAGTGTGTGCGTGAGAGAGTGTGTGCGTGAGAGAGTGTGTGCGTGAGAGAGTGTGTGAGAGAAAGTGTGCGTGTGTGAGAGAAAGTGTGTGCGTGAGAGAGTGTATGCATGAGTGTGTGCGTGAGAGAGTGTGTGCGTGAGTGTGTGTGCGTGAGTGTGTGTGCGTGAGAGAGTGTGTGCGCGAGAGAGAGTGTGTGCACGAGAGAGAGGGTGTGCGCGAGAGAGAGGGTGTGTGCGAGAGAGAGGGTGTGCGTGAGAGAGTGTGCGCGTGAGAGAGTGTGTGCATGAGAGTGTGTGCGTGAGAGAGTGTGTGCAAGTGAGAGAGTGTGTGCAAGTGAGAGAGTGTGTGCATGAGAGAGTGTGTGTGTGAGTGTGTGCGCGTGAGAGAGTGTGTGCGTGAGAGTGTGTGTGCGTGAGAGAGTGTGTGCAAGTGAGAGAGGGTGTGCGTGAGAGAGTGTGTGCGTGAGAGAGTGTGTGCGTGAGAGAGTGTGTGCGTGAGAGAGTGTGTGCGTGAGAGAGTGTGTGCGTGAGAGAGTGTGTGCGTGAGAGTGTGTGTGCGTGAGAGAGTGTGTGCGTGAGAGTGTGTGCGTGAGAGAGTGTGCGCGTGAGAGAGAGTGCGCGTGAGAGAGCGTGCGCGTGAGAGAGTGTGCGCGTGAGAGAGTGTGCGCGTGAGAGAGTGTGCGCGTGAGAGTGTGTGCGCGTGAGAGTGTGTGTGCGTGAGAGTGTGTGTGCGTGAGAGTGTGTGCGTGAGAGTGTGTGCGTGAGAGTGTGTGCGTGAGAGAGTGTGTGCGTGTGAGTGTGTGCACGTGAGAGAGTGTGTGCGTGAGAGTGTGTGCATGTGACAGTGTGTGCGTGTGAGAGTGTGTGCGAGTGAGAGAGTGTGTGCGTGTGAGTGTATGCGTGTGAGAGAGTGTGCGTGAGAGAGTGTGTGCGTGAGAGTGTGTGTGCGTGAGAGTGTGTGCAAGTGAGAGTGTGTGTGCGTGAGAGAGTGTGTGCGTGTGAGTGTGTGCGCGTGAGAGTGTGTGTGCGTGAGAGTGTGTGCGTGAGAGTGTCTGCGATTGAGAGTGTGTGCGTGAGTGTGTGCGTGAGTGTGTGTGTGCATGTGAGAGAGTGTGTGCGAGAGAGTGTGCGCGAGTGAGAGTGTGTGCGTGTGAGAGTGTGTGCGTGAGTGTGTGCGTGAGAGTGTGTGCGAGTGAGAGTGTGTGTGCGTGTGAGAGATTGTGTGCGAGAGAGTGTGTGCGTGAGAGTGTGTGCGTGAGAGTGTGTGCGTGAGAGTGTGTGCGTGAGAGTGTGTGTGCGTGTGAGAGTGTGCGCATGTGAGAGAGTGTGTGCGTGAGAGTGTGTGCGTGAGAGTGTGTGCGAGTGAGAGTGTGTGCGCGAGAGAGTGTGCGCGTGAGAGTGTGTGCGTGAGAGTGTGTGCGAGAGTGTGTGTGCGTGAGAGAGTGTGCGCGTGAGAGTGTGTGCGTGAGAGTGTGTGCGTGAGAGTGTGTGCGAGAGTGTGTGTGCGTGAGAGTGTGTGCGAGTGAGAGTGTGTGCGCGTGAGAGTGTGTGCGTGAGAGTGTGTGCGAGAGTGTGTGTGCGTGAGAGTGTATGCGAGTGAGAGTGTGTGCGTGAGAGTGTGTGCGCGAGAGTGTGTGCGTGAGAGTGTGTGCGCGAGAGTGTGTGTGTGTGAGAGTGTATGCGAGTGAGAGTGTGTGCGTGAGAGTGTGTGTGTGAGAGTGTGTGCGTGAGAGTGTGTGCGTGAGAGTGTGTGCGTGAGAGTGTGTGTGCGTGAGAGTGTGTGTGCGTGAGAGTGTGTGTGCGTGAGAGTGTGTGCGTGAGAGTGTGTGTGCGTGAGAGTGTGTGTGCATGTGAGAGTGTGTGCGTGAAAGAGTGTGCGTGAGAGTGTGTATGCGAGTGAGAGTGTGTGCGCGAGAGAGTGTGTGCGCGAGAGAGTGTGTGCGTGAGAGTGTGTGTGCGAGTGAGAGTGTGTGCGCGAAAGAGTGTGTGTGTGAGAGTGTGTGCGTGAGAGTGTGTGTGCGTGAGAGTGTGTGTGCATGTGAGAGTGTGTGCGTGAGAGTGTGTGCGAGTGAGAGTGTGTGCGCGAGAGAGTGTGTGCGTGAGAGTGTGTGCGTGAGAGTGTGTGCGTGAGAGTGCGTGCGAGTCAGAGTGTGTGTGCGTGAGAGAGTGTGTGCGTGAGTGTGTGCATGAGAGTGTGTGCGTGAGAGTGTAAGCGAGTGAGAGTGTGTGCGTGAGAGTGTGTGCGTGAGAGAGTGTGTGCGTGAGAGTGTGTGCGTGACAGTGTGTGCGTGAGAGAGTGTGTGCATGAGAGAGTGTGTGTGTGTGAGAGTGCGTGTGCCTGACAGTGTGTGCGTGAGAGAGTGTGTGCGTGAGAGTGTGTGTGTGAGAGTGCATGTGCGAGAGAGTGTGTGCGTGAGAGTGTGTGCGTGAGAGAGTGTGTGCGAGAGAGTGTGTGCGTGAGAGTGTGTGCGTGAGAGTGTGTGCGTGAGAGTGTGTGCGTGAGAGTATGTGTGTGAGAGAGTGTGCGTGTGAGAGTGCGTGTGCGAGAGAGTGTGTGCGTGAGAGTGTGTGCGTGAGAGTGTGTGCATGTGAGAGTGCGTGTGCGAGAGTGTGTGCGCGTGAGAGTGTGTGCGTTTGAGTGTGCGTGAGAGTGTGTGCGTGAGAGTGTGTGCGTGTGAGAATGTGTGCGCGAGAGATTGTGTGCGCGAGAGAGTGTGTGCGCGAGAGAGTGTGTGCGTGAGAGAGAGTGTGCGTGAGAGTGTGTGCGTGAGAGAATGTGTGCGTGAGAGAGTGTGTGCGTGAGAGAGTGTGTATGTGAGAGAGTGTGTGCGTGAGAGAGTGTGTGCGTGAGAGTGTGTGCATGAGAGTGTGTGCGTATGAGAGTGTGTGTGCGTGAGAGAGTGTGTGCGTGAGAGAGAGTGTGTGCGTGAGAGAGTGTGTGCGTGAGAGTGTGTGCATGAGAGTGTGTGCGTATGAGAGTGTGTGTGCGTGAGAGTGTGTGCGTGAGTGTGTGCGCGAGAGAGAGTGTGCGTGTGAGAGAGTGTGTGCGCGAGAGAGAGTGTGTGCGTGTGAGAGAGTGTGTGCGTGTGAGAGAGTGTGTGCGTGAGAGTGTGTGCGTGAGAGTGTGTGCGTGAGAGAGTGTGTGCGTGAGAGTGTGCGCGTGAGAGTGTGCGCGTGAGAGTGTGTGCGTATGAGAGTGTGTGTGCGTGAGAGTGTGTGCGTGAGTGTGTGCGCGAGAGAGTGTGTGCGTGAGAGAGTGTGTGCGTGAGACAGTGTGTGCGCGAGAGTGTGTGCGTGAGAGTGTGTGCGTGTGAGAGAGTGTGTGCGTGTGAGAGAGTGTGTGTGTATGAGAGTGTATGCATACGTGTGTGAGTGCAAGTGTGTGTGAGAGTGTGTGTGTAAGTCTGTGTTCATGTGAGTGTGCATGGCTATGTGTGAGAGTGTGTATGAGAGTGTGTGTTTGTGTGTATTGTAAATATCTGCATGGGAGAGAGTGTATTTGAGAGAGTAGGTGCGTGTGAGACTGTGTGTGTGCGCGCAAGACTGTGTGTGTATGTGTGAGAGACTGTGTGTGTGTGCACATCAGAGACGCTGTGTGTGTGTGTGTGTGTGTGTGTGTGTGTATGCGTGTGAGAGTGCGTGCATGGACACACCACCTAGGCTCCCAGGTGAAGAATGGTCATTTGAGTGAGGGACCACGGAGAGAGTGGCACTTGTGGAACTGTACCTAATGATGGTTAGCACCGTCAAGACAGGAAGGGTAAAATGGGAAAAGAAACAGACTTCAAAAGGGGATAATAAGGTGCAGCAGACCACAGACTAGATCACAAAGCACAAATTATAGACTGTGCAAAGCTGGTTAGGACATTTTAATTTTTAAACAACAACCTTGCTGAAATATATTGCTACAAGTATTGGCAGCATGCTTCATCTGCAAAATAAGTAAATGGCCCTTAGGTTATCGCAGTGGCCTTGGATGTGCAATGATACTTGAAATGGACTCAGTCATCTCTCTAACCCCCGAGTCAGTAATCTGCTGCTGTCGCCCTCCAACACAAGTAGTGTTTGTGTTGTGCTCCAAACGTATAAAGTCCCAGTAAAAAAGGGGCTTCCTCTCCCACTCCCGTGGATCTGGGCGATTAAAAACATTCCATCGCAGGACAAAAATACAATTTAGGGGAAGGGTCAAAATTCGAGATGCAAGACACCACCAAGTTTGCAAAGAGTAGGACAGAAGGCAGGTCTGGAGGATGAAGGGAAGGCTGTGGGAGCTAAGGAGTGTTACAATTCAGGCTCTCTTCCAATACTTTCTACTTATATCCAATGCAGAAGCAGGCTTCCATAGACCTAGGATCAGAAATTTGGCCTTGTGTACAAAGTATCTGAGATCTGCCATGCCCAGGATGAACAGTCAACGCATTTCTCATTGGTATAGATATTGGAAAGAGAGGGTTGCCAATCCTGCAGGATTGTCCTGAAGTTTCCAGGAATTAAAGATTCATCTCCTGGATACTGCTGCGAGCAATTCATGAAAAAGGACACAGGGAAAATTGGGTGTTTTTTTTTTCATTTTCATTAATACTTAACAGACAGTGGGGAATCATCCAATCAGGTAATAAAGAGGCTGTCTGCTCTCCAATTGGTGTGCAAAGGTGTTGCTCTGCGAGGAGGGACATGTTGGCCGACCAATGGCGGGGGCGGGAGGTCATGTGATGAAACCTCCAGGAATACGTCCAACCAGAGTTGGCAACCCGAGAAACAGTATGGGTTGTCCTGGTCGCTCCCGATCGCTCTGAAACCAGTGGGAAAATAACACAATCAGAGACTATATGATTTGGTCGATAAATGAAAAAACGGCACGAGTTTATTAGGAGACAGAAAATACATAGAAGCTAAATAGATCAATCAGTATAGCACTAGAATACTGCAGCTCTCACCAGCACTTTCAAAGAGTTCCAAAAACAATAAATGTCCCTCTTCATAGCCGTTCTCGGCAGTAATTTTTGTAACTTGTACTACAGATCCATGATAAAAAAAAGATTTACACTTATAAAGCCACTATAGCTTTCAGTCTTCATAGCAACAGTGAGGGGGGAATTGAAGAACCTAGATTGCCAACCTGGTGATATGCATCTCTTTCCTTTGCAGTCAAGCTGATACAATCAGAGAATCATACAGCACAGAAGGAGGCCATTCAGCCCATCAGAGGAACGTAGGAACAGGAGGAGGCCATTCGGCCCCTCGAGCTTGTTCCGCCATTCAATGCGATCACGGCTGATCTGTGACCTAACTCCATATACCCACCTTTGCCCCATATCCCTCAATACCTTTGGTTAACAAAAATCTATCAATCTCAAGATTTAAAATCAACAACTGACATCAACTGAGCATCAACGGCCGTCTGCAGAAAGGAACTTTGAAGGAGCTCTCCAATTAGTCCCACTCCCCTGCTCTTTCCCCATAGCCCCACAAATGTCCCGTTTCAAGTATTTATCCAATTTCCTTTCGAAGGTCACTATTGACATATACTTCCACCGCCCTTTCGGGCAGCGCATTCCACATCACAACAACTCGCTGCGTAAATACAATCCTCATCTCCCCGCTGTTTTTTTGTTGCCAATTATCATAAATCTGTGTCCTCGGGTTACCGACCCTCCTGTCAGTGGAAACAGTTTCTCCTTATTTACTCGATCAAAAACCTTCAAAAATATTGAACGCCTCTAAAAAGGACAATCTCCAGTCTCTCCACATAACTGAAGTCCCTCATCCCTGGGACAATTAATCAAAACTATCTAATTAATTTGCCAGGTCTCCTGGTGGACACAGACTGCTCTCTGTGGCATTGTCTTGGGGAAAAAACAGTGCGTGGAAACTTCCAGTTCACTTGGCAAGTTCACAGTCGGACAAAATTATTCAAACCTTAAGGGGAGCCTCAGAGAGGAAAGGAAGCCCACAGTTTTACGAATGGAATACTCTTGGCTCGGGGATGCTGCAGCCCTCACCCTCGGCATTTCACGCCTTCTCCAGCAGTCAGCACTCCCAGCCGCAGTCACACAGAACGGTTTTAAAACTCTTGCGGATCCTAGTTTGGAAAATATAAAACGAGGCGATTCCGATCTCTGACAAGGTGCTCCACGGTCGGAGGTCCTGAAGTAGAATGAGTTGGAGCAGGAGATGGTGCGATAGCCTTTCAACACAGTGAGGGCGGAGCAGGGAGAAAGAGCAGGAAGGACAAGGGATGAAAAGACTTGCATTTATATCGCACTTTTCACGACCTCGGGAAGTCTCAAAGCAATACTGGGAGACAGAGTCTAACTACGCAGCTTCCAAAACACACCATCAAGACATTATTCAAACACACCCGATATTTACAAGGCAGGAACATTTCCTGTAAGTTTAAAAATACCTAGGCAATACTGCAGCTCCCTTCATACAATATAATAAACTTGGTAATAACTCAAAATTGGTAATAACTGCTTTCCTTTGCCAGGAGGCTCTACTGGAAAGAGAAGTGAAATCCTTTACTTTACACAAACAAAGCACAGTGGATCACAACAACTTGCATTTCTCTAACCTTTAATGTTAAAAGCAAGTCCAGGATGCTTCACAAATGGGAATATATCAGAAAGCAGATGTGGATAGATTAGGACGATAGGCCGAAAGCTTGGTTGAAAAGATGTGGCTTGATAAATGGAGCGGCGAAGAGTTTAGGGGGAGTCTCAGAGGATGGTAGGGTGAAGGAACATAAGGCTGGAGGAGGTTACAGAGATATGGTGGGCAAAGGCCATGGCCGGATTTGAAGAAGAGGACAAGGAGTTTAAATTTGAGAGATTGGGGGGACAGAGTGCCAGTGTAGGTGAGTGAGGATGAAGATAACGGGCAAGTGGGAATGAACGTGGAACAGGATACAGGCTGTGTTTTGCACACGTTGAAGTTTGTGGGGAATGGGAGGACTGAAAGGATGGCACTGGGACAATCGAGTCTAAACATGACAAAAAGCATGGACAAGGGTTTCAGCGGCAGAGGGCGGAGTTAGGGGCGGGCGTGAACAATGCTAACTGAGGGAACGAGGCAGTATTGGCAATGGGTAGAATGTGGGAGGTCTGGTTCGAACAGGACTCCAAGCTGTCAGAGAGAATGCCTGGGGAGGCGGATGGAATCGGTGACAAGATAGTGGGTCCAATGGTGGGGGTCAGAAACAATGGCTTCAGTCTGCAGTTGTTGGAAGAAAAACAAGAATTTGCGTAAGTTCTAAGATATAACCAACATCCTCAAAGCAATAATCCAATCATGGGGCTTTGATAACATTCAGAAACAGGGTGGGTTTAGCTCCTGACTTTGGATATCATAAGAACCTTCTGATTGGATTTATGCTTTGTTTCTAAGTGATGTTGTGTGTTCACCAAGGTGAGGGGTGTCAGAGCCAGGAATGGGACTCTTCACCACTTTTGCTTGATATTACCAACATCAAGCATTCTCACGCTAGGCATAGTACGGGTCATGTCGTGTGTGGAGCAATGCCCTCTCTGCTCTGCCTCAACAATGGGCCTCAGTCCCAAACGTGGAACAGCCCCATCCCATCAGTGTGGCCTCTTTCAGTGACATGGTTAATTTATAGCCAATTTCTTGAGATGTTTTGGGGGAAAAATTGAGTCGCGCCCCCTTTGGGGTGCTAACTTCGCCGGGGCGCTACTTATAGCGCCCCGAAAAAATTAGCGCCCCCCGCGGCCGAAATTCATCGGTAGCACCCCAAGAGGGAAGTGGGGTGCTACTGGAAGCGCCCCGCCTCCCTCTTGGAGCGCTCCTGCAGCACGTCACGCCGCGGTATTGCAGGCCTTCCTCCCCTTCTTAAAGGGGAGGGGACTTGCGCAGCGCAACCCGGGGCCCAGCTAGGCCACCAGGGATCGGAGTGCTGACAAAAGAGCCCGGCACTCAAGAGAAGTGCCGGGCTCACGGAACGTAGCCGGCACTCCGCTGGGGGGGGGGGGGGGCTTCAGTGGAGGCCGGGGACAGCAGAGGGGGCAGGTGCTGGCAGGTGACGAGCAACAAAAATGGCCACCCGGCACCTTCCCTTTAATTAGCGCCACCCCAGCTGCAGGCAGGCCCCCCTGATCCTGTCGGACATCGCGTCCGGCGGTAAGTCAGGGGGCGCTACCGAAGATCGCGGCCAGGGCGCGAGCAGGGCGCTAACGGTTACCGCCGCCGCTAACCTCCCACGGAATTTCGCGGGAGGCGTTGGCAGCGCCGCACCCGTGCGCTAGTTGCTTTGTGCCCCGTTAGCGCCCTCTTAGGGCGCTAACAGGAGGCGCAAAGCAACCGAATTTTTAGGCCTTTGTGTCCACAAGGAACTGGGTTGAGACCAGCCCAAACCATTTCATGTACAGTCAGCAGATACAGGAGATTGTCCAGGCTGGAGTTGAACCCAGATGTAAGGAGTAAAAATTCACAACAACCAGTGCCAGCAACAAAAAGAAACTCCACAGTACAAATTATACTTAATGATAGACGTCACAGGAGTGGTTTGTAGGCTGCAATCTCAGTGTAGGTTTTAGACAATAGTCATTAAGCCATAGAATCATAGAATGGTTACAACACGGAAGAAGGCCATTCGGCCCATGCTAGCTCTCTGCGAGAGCACTTCAGCTAGTCCCACTCCCCCGCCCTTTCCCCGTAGACCTGCAAATTTTTTTTCCTTCAGATACTTATCCAACTCCCTTTTGAAAGCCGTGATTGAGTCTGCTTCCACCACCCTTTCAGGCAGTGCATTCCACATTCTAACCACTCGCTGAGTAAAAACATGTCGCCTTTGGTTCTTCTGCCAATCACCTTAAATCTGTGTCCTCTGGTTCTCGACCCTTCTGCCAATGGGAACAGTTTCTCTCTATCTACTCTGTCCAAACCCCTCATGGTTTTGAACACCTCTATCAAATCTCCTCTCAATTTTCTTTGCTCTAAGGAGAACAACCCCAGCTTCTCCAGTCTATCCACGTAACTGAAGTCCCTCATCCCTGGAATCATTCTCGTAAATCTTTTCTGCTCCCTCTCTAAGGCCTTAACATCCTTCCTAAAGTGCGGTGCCCAGAATTGGACACAATACTCCAGGTGAGGCCAAACTAGTGTTTTATACAGGTTCATCATAATTTCCATGCTTTTGTACTCTGTATTTATGAAGCCCAGGATCCCGTAAGCTTTTTTAATTGCTTTCTCAACCTGCCCTTCCACCTTCAACGATTTGTGCACATATACCCCTAGGTATCTCTGTTCATGCACCACCTTTAGGATTGTACCCTTTAGTTTATATTTCCTCTCTTCATTCTTTCTACCAAAATGTATCACTTCGCACTTTTCTGCGTTAAATTCCATCTGCCACGTGTCCGCACATTCCACCAGCCTATCTATGTCATCTTGAAGTCTATCACTATCCTCCTCACTGTTCACTATACTTCCAAGTTTTGTGTCATCTGCAAATTTTGAAATTGTGCCCTGTACACCCACATCTGAGTCATTAATATATATCAAGAAAAGCAGTGGTCCTAGAACCGACCCCTGGGGAACACCACTGTGTACCTTCCTCCAGTCTGAAAAACAACCATTCACCATTACTCTCTGTTTCCTGTCACTTAGCCAATTTTGTATCCATGCTGCCACTGTCCCTTTTATTTCATGGGCTTCAACTTTGCTGGCAAGCCTATTATTTGGCATTTTATCAAATGCCTTTTGGAATTCCATGTACACCACATCAACCGCATTGCCCTCATCAACCCTCTCTGTTACCTCATCAAAAAACTCAATCAATTTGGTTAAACACGATTTGCCTTTAACAAATCCATGCTGGTTTTCCTTAATTAATCTACACTTGTCCAAGTGACTGTTAAGTTTGTCCCTGATTACTGTTTCTAAAAGCTTCCCCACTACTGAGGTTAAACTGACTGGCCTGTAGTTGCTGGGCTTATCTTTACACCCTTTTTTGAACAAGGGTATAACATTTGCAATTCTCCAGTCCTCTGGCACCACCCCCATTTCTAAGGAGGATTGGAAGATTATGGCCAGTACCTCCGTGATTTCTTCCTTCACTTCCCTCAGCATCCTTGAATGCATCCCATCTGGTCCTGGTGACTTATCTACTTTAAGTACAGCCAGCCTTTCTACTACCTCCTCTTTATCAATTTTTATCCCATCCAGTATCTCCTCTACCTCATCCTTCACTATGTCTATGGCAGCATCCTCTTCCTTGGTGAAGACAGATGCAAAGTACTCATTTAGTACCTCAGCCATACCCTCTGCCTCCATGCATAGGTCTCCTTTTTGGTCCCTAATTGGTCCCACCCCTCCTCTTACTACCCGTTTACTATTTATATGCCTATAGAAGACTTTTGGATTACCTTTTATGTTAGCTGCCATTCGATTTTCATACCCTCTCTTTTCCCCTCTTATTTTCCTTTTCACTTCTCCACTGAACTTTCTATATTTAGCCTGATTCTCAGATGTATTCTCGACCTGACATCTGCTCTTTTTCTGCTTCATCTTATTCTCTATCTCTTTCGCCATCCAGGGAGCTCTGACTTTAGTTGCACTACCTTTCCTCCTAGTGGGAATGCACCTTGACTGTACCCGAACTATTTCCTCTTTAAAGGCAGCCCATTGTTCCATTACAGTTTTGCCTGCCAATCTTTGATTACAATTTACCCGGGCCAGAAGATTCATTCTCATCCCACTAAAATTGGCCTTCCTCTAATTAAGTGTTTTTACTCTAGATTGCTCCCTGTCCTTTTCCATAGCTAATCTAAACCTTATGATACTATGATCACTGTTCCCTAAATGTTCACCGACTGACACTTGCTCCACTTGACCTACTTCATTCCCCAGAACCAGATCTAGTTGAGGAGAAGGTTGGCGGTGTTGTTGTTGGTGCTGCTGGTGTGCCTTGTTCTGCTGGTGTTGAGGCTGATCGTGGTCAGATTCTGAGGACCAAGGTGAAGCATTATAAATGATACCCATGCTGATGGAATAGATGGCAGGTGAGTTGAGATGACAGAAGCAAGCTGTCAATGGTGAGAGAGGTTGTTCCAATGAGGTGACACTGGATAGAGAGTTTGCTCCAAACACTTGCAGTCTGCATAAAGCTCAATCTGTTTTCCAAATGCAGTAAGCAACAGCTTCTGAGCTTGGAAAGTGAATAGCTATGAGGTGGGAGCTTTTATAGCACATTTAAGCTGTCAAGTAATCAGCTGATTCAATGGCCATTCAACTCCCGACTCAGCTTAACAGACGTGATCCCCGAGCAGCGTGGACCCCGTGGGCGAGCAGTTAAACAGAAAAGGTAAGGTTAAAATGTATTCTTAATGATCTCTCATTGAGCAATAATCAGCTTAATTGGGTCCCCCCACCGCTGTGTGTCGGGTCTGCTCAGCGCTGACAGACCCGACATTGGGAAAGTCACATGGCGACGGGTTGACAGCAGGGTCCCAACCCACTATCAAAAAAAACACTTTCCCACCCAACCCGCCACCGATCCCGCCCGTTGACCCCCCGGAAAATTCTGGCCATATATTTCTAGTTTATTTCCTGCACACTTTGGGGGGCGGGCTTAACAAGGCCAATCAAGGGAAAATAGCGTGGGTTCGTCATACGTCGCTGGGGGCGGGACTAGAACTCGGAAGGCAGCAGTCCCGCCCCCAACTCATCTCGGCTGGCAAAATCCAGCCCTCAGAGTACAAAAGCCAGGAGGTTATGCTAAACCTATATAAAACATTACTTTGTCCCCAGCTGGGCACCACACTTTAGGAAGGACGTGAAGGCTTTGGAGAAGGTACAGAAGAATATAAGAACATAAGAAATAAGAGCAGGAGTAGGCCATTCAGCCCCACGAGCCTGCTCCGCCATTCAATAAGATCATAGCTGATCTTCTACCTCAACTCCACTTTCCTGCACTATTCCCATATTTCTTGATTCCCCAAGAATCGAAAAATCTATCGATTTCTGTCCTGAATATGCTCAACGATTGAGCCTCCACAGCCCTCTGGGGTAGAGAATTCCAAAGATTCACCACCCTCTGAGTGAAGAAATTTCTCCTCATCTCAGTCCTAAATGGCCGACCCTTATTCTGAGACTGTGACCCCTGGTTCTAGACTCCCCAGCCAGGGGAAACATCCTCCCAGCATCTACCCTGTCTAGCCCTGTAAGAATTTTATATGTTTCAATGAGATCACCTCTCATTCTTCTAAACTCTAGGGAATATAGGCCTAGTCTACTCAATCTCTCCTCATAGGACAATCCTCCCCATTCCAGGAATCAGTCTGGTGAACATTCGCTGCACTCCCTCTAAGGCAAGTATATCCTTCCTTAGGTAAGGAGACCAAAACTGTACACAGTAGTCCAGATGTGGTCTCAAAAAGATTTACTAGAATGGTTCCAGGGATGTGAAGGATTACAGTTACATGGATAGACTGGTGAAGCTGGGATTGTTCTCCTTAGAGCAGAGAAGGCTAAGAGGAGATTTGATATAGATGTTTCAAAACATGAAGGACTTAGATGGAGTAAATAAAGAGAAACTGTTTCCAATGGCTGAAGGGTCGATAACCAGAGGGCTCAGATTAAGGTGATTGGCAAAAGAACCAGAGGCGACCTGAGGAAAAACTTTTTTACGCAGCGAGTGGTTAGGATTTGTAACGCACTGCCTGATAGGGTGGTGGAGGCAGATTCAATAGCAGCCTTCAAAAGGGAATTGGATAAATACTTGAAGGAGATAGAATTGCAGGGATATGGGGAAAGAGCGGGGGAGTGGGACTAACTGGATTGCTCCTCGAAAGAGCCGGCGCAGACTCGATGGGCTGAATGGCCTCCTTCTGTGCTGTACTATTCTAAGATTCTATGTAATTACATCCTCCCACCAGTGGTAGCACTGCAGCGTTTTTGCTGCCGAGGGAATGTAACTCGAGCGAGACACATTTGCAGAGGTAATTCCCATTATAAATGTGGATATAAGAAGTTATAGTGAGAACAGACAGTAGGAAGTGCAATGCTTAATGTTTTTAATAGCTTATCAAGATAGCTGTATCTCTCCATCCATATAAAACAGGTAGGTAGATAGATATATAGACTCCTTGGGGGAAATATTCGGTTGCTTTGCGCCTCCCGTTAGTGCCCTAAGAGGGCGCTAATGGGGCGCAAAGCAACTAGCGCCTGAGCACGGCGATGTTTGCGGCGCTCGCGAAATTGACCAGAAATTTTGCGCCGGCGCTAAACACTACCACCACGATCTCCTGCGCCCACAGATCGTGACGTCAGTCGAACGTGCAACGCCCCGGTAGCACCCCGGACCGGATATTGAGTGGCGCCCCCTGTCTTACCACCTGCCGCTAGCAACGACAGGTTGAGGGGAGCGTTTTGCAGTCAGGAAGGGACTGGGGGAGCACTATTTAAAGGCAACCGCTTCCTGCCTTTTTTTGTCGGCAACATTTTTGCACCACCATTCTGAGAGAGAGAGAGAGAGACTTCTGGAGAGAGAGAGAGACTTCTGGAGAGATTCAACGCTATGTGAAGGAGTTTTGGGTACTGAGCAGCACTTTGCAGGTTCATTTTGATTTGACCTTCCTTGCATCGATTTAGAAGAGACTATGGGGGCTGTGCTCTGAGCTCTTTCCCTGGGCCTCTCCATTGTTCTTTCCAGCAGATTTGATGTACAGGTCCCTCCAGGCCGAGATTCAAGGCTGCAATGAGCAGGGTGTGGATGGAGAGCAAGATCGACCCTCCCCTTTAAGAACTGGCCGCGCCAGTGTGTCTGTATTCCATTGCTGACTGACATCACATGAGCTTTGCCAGCGCTCTGAGGTAGCGCCTCGCTCCTCAGCATTAGCGCCTTAAGAGAGGTGTGTAGCGCCTGATTTAGCGCTCCAATCACCTCCAGGGGCGATAGAAGCCAAGTTTGCAGTCGGAGGCGATAATTAGTGTCAGGCGCTAAAATTTGCGCCCGGTTGATAATTGCGCCCCAAATGGGGCGATACCGAATTTCTCCCCCCTTGAGTTGGTAATGCTGTCACAGCCCAGCATTTTGAAATAAATGGGCAACACTAAAGGCAACGCCTGTTATTCTTACTTACTGCAGAGGTGACGCTGTAACCTCGTCAGCCTGTTACAATAAACACAACTAAAGGACAAACCATTTCGTCTGACCAAGCATCAGCAAGGCCATGGGAAATTCACCGATTTATCAATGATTGTTTTGAGATGAGTCCGTCATAGTTAAGCCATCACACTTGTCACAAACGTAAATTTCCATGTCGCAGTTAAAGAAATAGAAAACCAACCACTTCCTGCTATTTTCAGAGAAACTTAACCACATTGGATACTTTCGAACTGACCTCAGGATTGGCCAGGGAAGGTCACAAAATAAAGGAGGCCATTCGGCCCATCGCGTCTGCGCCGGCTCTTTCGAAGAGCATTCCAGTTAGTCCCACTCCCTGTCTCTTCCTCCAAACCTCTGCAATTCTTTCTCCTTCAAGTATTCCAGAGGTGAGATGAGAATAACTGCCCTTGACATCAAGGCAGCATTTGACCGAGTGTGGCATCAAGGAGCCCTAGTAAAACTGAAGTCAATGGGAATCGCGGGGGGGGGAAACGCTCCACTGGCTGGAGTCATACCTAGCACAAAGGAAGATGGTTGTGGTGGTTGAAGGTCAATCATCACAGCCCCAGGACATCGCTGCAGGAGTTCTTCAGGGCAGTGTCCTAGGCCCAACTATCTTCAACTGCTTCATCAATGACCTTCCCTCCAACATAAGGTCAGAAATGGGGATGTTCGCTGATGACTGCACAGTGTTCAGTGCCATTCGCAACTCCTCAGATAATGAGGCAGTCCATGCCCGCATGCAACAAGATCTGGACGATGTTCAGGCTTGGGCTGTTAAGTGGCAGGTAACATTCGCATCACACAAGTGCCAGGCAATGACTATCTCCAACAAGCGAGAGTCTAACCACCGCCCCTTGACATTCAACGGCATTACCATCGCCAAATCCCCCACCATCAACATCCTGGGGGTCACCATTGACCGGAAACATAACTGGACCAGCCACATAAATACTGTGGCAACAAGAGCAGGTCAGAGGCTGGGTATTCTGCGGCGAGTGTCTCACCTCCTGACTCCCCAAAGCCTTTCCACCATCTACAAGGCACAAGTAAGGAGTGTGATGGAATACTCTCCACTTGCCTGGATGAGTGCAGCTCCAACAACACTCAAGAAGCTTGACACCATCCAGGACAAAGCAGCCCGCTTGATTGGCACCCCATCCACCACCTTAAACATTCACTCCCTCCACCACTGGCGTACCGTGGCTGCAGTGTGTACCATCTACAAGATGCACTGCAGCAACTCACCAAGGCTTCTTCGGCAGCACCTCCCAAACCAGCGACCTCTTCCACCTAGAAGGACAAGGGTAGCAGGCGCATGGGAACACCACCACCTCCAAGTTCCCCTCCAAGTCATACACCATCCTGACTTGGAAGTATATCGCCAATCCTTCATCGTCGCTGGGTCAAAATCCTGGAACTCCCTCCCTAACAGCACTGTGGGAGTACCCTCACCACATGGGCTGCAGCGGTTCAAGAAGGTGGCTCACCACCTCCTTCTCAAGGGCAATTAGGGATGGGTAATAAATGCTGGCCTTGCCAGCGACGCCCACATCCCATAAAAAACGAATATAAAAAAAAATTATCCAATTCCCTTTTGAAGGCTACTATTGAATCTATATCCACCGCCCTATCAGGCAGCGCAGTCCAAATCCTAACCACTCGTTGCGTAAAAAAGTTTTTCCTCATGTCGCCTCTGGTTCTTTTGCCAATCACCAAAAAAGAATACTTATGATGAAAAATAAATTGACAAAATATTAATGTATCTGAGGAATCCATTTAATCTTTCCTTCGACAATTCAAAGTAAATAAACCGAAGAAGCACCGAGCGTAACAGTACCTTACGCTGAAGCAATGGTTCTGCTGTGTCCAGGTTCTATATGGCAGTGGCTGCAAGATGGTGTGTGTGTGTGTGTGTGTGTGTGTGGCGTTTGCACAGTGATATTAATCACTAACAACTCCTGCTGGGATCGGGGATCCTGCACAATACAAGCCATTCGGAATTGCTTTAGTTGATTGTATTCCAGATTCCAAAATAATTTTACTCACACGACATACAAAACCAATCCCGCTAGCAAAAGGGAGCAAGCCAACAGCTAGATAAACTGTTAAGGAGCACGAGATTAAGAAGTACACGTGGATACACTCGCAGGTCATTGCAAAGTCAAATCTGACGTGCCAACCTCAGTTACACAAAGTTAATGAAAGCAATGTGGTGGGTCACATCCCACTCACTCACAACTGTGCAGATCCACAGACAAAATCTCCCCCATTATCCAGTTTCAAATGTTCAACATGTTTGTACAGTCAGCCACTGGCACGTTTCACCTACACTTAAAACAGCACAGATTAGTGGTAGGGGGGAAAAATGGAGAGAAGTACAACTGCAGGAAATCTGTGATGAAAACAGAAAGTGCTGGAGCTACACAGAAGGTCAGCGCATGTCTGGAAGAGAAAAGACAAGTTAGTGTTTCCGAACATTGTTAAGCCGCCTTTCTTGTTGCAGGTGTTGATGGATCTCCTGTGCTTTTGTGGCATTTTCAGTTTCTATGGCGAGTCCAGACAGTTAGCGCGCGCAGCTGAACTCTAGGAAATGTGCAACGACAGAGATGTGAGGAGGCAGCGGCAAAATGCAACACCCCCCGCCATTCTTCCAACGATTATTTTTGGTTTACCTGCTGCTGTGAAGCCAGGCACTGGGGGAGGCACAAGAACACAGGAACAAGAGGAGGCCATTCAGCATCTCGAGCCTGTTCCGCCATTCAATAGATCATGGCTGATCTGTATCCTAACTCCATCTACCCACTTTGGCTCCGTAACCCTTAATCCCCTTACCTAACAAAAATCTATCAATCTCCGATTTGAAATTTTCAATTGACCCCCGGCCTCAACAGCTTTTTGGGGGGGGAGAGTTCCAGATTTCCACCACCCTTTGTGTGAAGAAGTGCTTCCTGACCTCACCCCTGAATGACCTGGCTCCAATCTTGAGGTTATGCCCCCTTTTTCTGGACTCCCCCACCAGAGGAAATAGTTTCTCTCTATCGACCCTATCAAGTACTCTAATCATATTACACACCTCAATTAGATCACCCCTTCTATACTCGAGGGAATACAAGCCTAGTCTATGCAATCTGTCCTCATAATTTAATCCTTTTAGCCCCGGTATCATTCTGGGTTCTGACCAGCTCTGGGTGACTCCCCACTGTCCACTCGTGCCTCTCCGCCTGCACCCTCTGCCTCTGACCCTGGATTACCGCTCCACCATGGGAGGTCGACCTTTCCTTCACTATCTCCTGCTCTCTCCGTGAACTACTACCCCTCGTTACCTCACTCCCTTCCATCAAAGGCCTCTTAAAAGGTCCAATCTCTCCGACCATGTCTTCAGCTCCCTCAAATCCCCTCCTATCCTTTCTTGTTTCCTCCCAGTGTCCTTCTCTCCATACGGTGGAGATGATCTTCTGTGTGAAGTCTGGCGTATAACGCAAGATTTTGCTATCCACCTTGTGTCCTCCCAGGGTGGAATGATCCTCTGCTGAGTACCTCCTCCCAGCAGCACGGATCCCGAAGGAGAACCCATAGCTCACCACCCCAAGGCAACAGCTTGCCAGCCCTCCAGTGTTTTGTACCACCTTATTAAACTTCTTTTTTAAAATATAGAACATTTCCCATTTCAGACACCCAGACCTTGGCGGGTCCGCGGCGGGCGACGTTGGTGGCGGGTCCCGACCACGCTGCTGGCTCCATCCCGCTGTGTAGAATGAACTTCTGTTGATTGGGCTTGTTAAGCCCCGCCCAGAGTGTTTCCCAGCCAATTAGAGGAAGCGGGTCTGGTGACATCATTTGATGATGCGTCATCAGCCGGTTTCCTTAAAGAAACTGTGTCCAACTTTATCTTGATAGTTGTGCTGTCAGTGTTCTACAGCATTGAGGTGCTGCAAACACTGGCAATCACTGCACAGAGGTTGAAGGGCTGCACCCAGACTCTCCCATGACTCCCTCTATATGCTCACCCTGCCGCTACATCAGGAAAGGCAAGTGTGCACGATTTGACAGCGGGTTCCCGACCCACTATCAAAAATATCAAATTTCCCACCTGACCTGCCACCAATCCTGTCCGCTGACCCTCCGGAAAATTCCGGCCCCAGTGTCAGCATTAAGCTCTCAGAGGTGAGGCATAGCAAGTGTTAAACCCTCATCCAAACCCTCACCGATGCCTTTGTTACCTCTGGACTTGACCATTCCAACACTCTCCTGGCTGGCCTCCAATCTTCCACCCTCCATAAATTTAAGCTCATGCAAAACTCTGCTGCCCGTGTCCTAACCTGCACTAAGTCCCGTTCACCCATCGCCCCTGTGCTCGCTGACCTACATTGGCTCCCGGTTGAGCAACGCCTCAGTTTTAAAATTCTCATCCTTGTTTTCAAATCCCTCCAGGGCCTCGCCCCTCCCTATCTCTGTAACCTCCTCCAGCCCTACAACCCTCAGATATCTGCGGTCCTCCAATTCTGCCCTCTTGCGCATCTTGATTTTAATCGCTCCACCACCGGCGGCCGTGCCTCAGCACCCGAGGCCCTAAGCTCTGGAATTCCCTCCCTAAACCTCTCCGCCCCTCTCTCCTCCTTTAAGGCGCTCTTTAAAAATCAAGCATTTGGTCACCTGCCCTAATATCTCAAGTGGCTCGGTGTCAAATTTTGTTTGGTCACGCTCCTGTGAAGCGCCTTGGAACGTTTTACTATGTTACAGGTGCTACATAAATGAAAGTTGTTGCTGAATACAGAGGAAAGCTCCCTCTACTCTGCCCCAGTGATGTGACTCAGCACCAACCTCAAAACTACACCGACTTTCCCATCCCAGAATCATTAATGTAGTGGAGTGACGTGTTGGCCAGACTGGTGAGGGGAGTTAGGTTCCCTTCTCTGAAGGACATCAAGTGCACCAGACAGCCACACATTACCAGATGGTGGGATGTGAACTCACAACCTCTAGGTTACTAGTCCAGGACCATAACCACTAGGCCACCGTACTCTCTGATGTGCCAGAATTTCTACCATTCCAATGGTTCTAGTCCAAGAGCAGAACAGCCTGCTCATTTTAAGACCGTAATCAAATCTAAACCACCTCTTAACAACTAGGCCGCCTCCCCACAGTACAGTACCACATCCTCATGAAGCAAGCCCCAGGATAAGCACCTGGAATAACCTTAATTGCACAGAACCTAACAGCACACTAAACATCCTCAAGGAATACTTTATAGTGTTAGATTTCTGCGGTAATAATTAGTAGCCAATTCCTTCATTCAAATAACATCCACACATGTTTAATTAAACACATATGCGGACTCTATAAAGTATCAATTACGCAGGCAAGCTCTCTGCAAAGAGGCTGGTGGGTTCTTTACTTATTTGGACAAGGCTCTAGTTGCAGAATTGCTGGCTAGTCGAACAACTGCCGAACTGCTGTGCACCAGACAGGCTGTTTGAACGTTAGCAGAAGGAGAGGAATAGGCACCCACCGGGGAACAGCACGATCCCGTCGAGTGACTCGAATTCCAAGGCAACGTACCTACCGATGTGCAATCAATGGGATCAGCTGCTGGAGAAGACAGACGTTCTGGTTCCAGCCCACAGCTGACTCAGGGTCTACAGCTGTGTCGACCGCAGGGAGTTCAAAAAGAGACACAAAAAAAAACCCCGTCAGGCTGGTTGTGTGGGAAAATATTAAAAGCCGTCTGCGAGAGGATCATTACTTCTTTCCGTTATATACAGAAAGTTTCAGTTCAAGGACTTGTTTTTTTGGCCAATTTCCTGACCTCCTGTCCTGAAGGCAGTGACTCATCCTGTGGTGCGTTTCCATGTCTCCAGGGAATGACGCTGCATCTCTCCCACGAGGCCATTCTTCATGTGAAAGAAGAGAGTGAGCTTTCACAAGCTCACGAGTTAGATACAGATAAAGGAGGACATTCGGCCCATCTTTGCTCACCCGTCCGCCCAGGAGCACCCGACAATCCTCCCACTGCGGCACCCAACTGGTTCTTAACTCTTTCCAGGGTTTTCACCGCCACAACCCGACCCAGAGTTCTATTTCATGTTTTGATCCCTCTTTGTTTGAAGAATTTCATGGCATCAGTCCTAAATTTATCTTTCACTAATTTGAACCTGTGTCCCCTCACTGTTTAGTTTGAAGTAGTTTACTACCTTACAGCCCGCCTTGGGACGTTTTACTACATTATAGGCACTGTATAAATAATAACATAAGAAATAAGAGCAGGAGTAGGCCATACAGGGCCTTGGTGAGACCACACCTGGAGTACTGTGCACAGTTTTGGTCTCCTTATCTAAGGAAGGATACACTTGCCTTGGAGGCGGTGCAATGAAGGTTCACTAGATTGATTCCTGGGATGAGAGGGCTGTCCTATGAGAGATTGTGTAGAATGGGCCTATACTCTCTGGAGTTTAGAAGAATGAGAGGTGATCTCATTGAAATATACAAGATTCTGAAGGGGATTGACGGGGTAGATGCTGAGAGGTTGTTTCCCCTGGCTGGAGAGTCTATAACCAGGGGTCACAGTCTCAGGATAAAGGGTCGGCCATTTAAGACTGAGATGAGGAGGAATTTCTTCACTCAGAGGGTTGCGAATCTTTGGAATTCTCTGCCTCAGAGGGCTGTGAATGCTGAGCCTTTGAGTATATTCAAGGCTGAGATAGAGAGAGTTTTGGACTCTAGGGGA
Organism: Squalus acanthias; assembly: GCA_030390025.1. Lineage (NCBI taxonomy): Eukaryota > Metazoa > Chordata > Chondrichthyes > Squaliformes > Squalidae > Squalus > Squalus acanthias. The sequence continues at coordinate 57,058,757 of CM059441.1, read as the reverse complement.
ATCAAGGGATATGGAGATCGGGCAGGAAAGTGAAGTTGAGGTCGATGATCAGCCATGATCTTATTGAATTGCGGAGCAGGCTCGAGGGGCCGTGTGGCCGACTCCTGCTCCTATTTCTTATGTTCTTATGTTCTTATAATTGCAAGTTGTTGTTGCTGTAAGGTCCCCTCTCAGTCACCTCCTCTCGAAAGAAAGACTTGTATTTACTATAGACCCCCAAACAGTCAGAGGGAGATAGAAGAATAAATATGTAGGCAAATTTCTGATAAGTGCAAAAACTATAGTGCAGTAATAGTAGAGGATAAAATTAGTGTGAAAGGTATAGAGGGTGTGGAATTCCAAAAATGCATTCAGGTGAACTTTTTTAGCCAGTATGTAACAAGCCCAACAAGGGAGGAGGCGGTTCTGGACTTAGTTTTAGGGAATGAAGCTGGGCAGGTGGAAGAGGTATCAGTGGGAGAGCATTTTGGTGCCAGTGATCATAATTCAGTTAGATTTAGGGTAGTTATGGAAAAGGACAAAGATAGGCCAGTTCTCAATTGGGGAAAAGCCAATTTTGCTAAGCTGAGATGGGATTTAGCCAAAGTGGACTGGAAACAGCTACTTGAAGGTAAATCAGTGTCAGAGCAAGTATGTTCCCTTAAAGAAAAAGGGTGGGACTAACAAATCTAGAGCCCCCTGGATGACAAGGGACATACAGGGTAGGATAAAGAAAAAAAGGGAGGCTTATGACAGATACCGAGAGCTCAATACTGCAGAAACTCTAGAGGAGTATAGAAAGTGCAGGGGTGCAATTAAAAAGGAAATTAGGAAAGCAAAGAGAGAGCGTGAAAACATTTTGGCAAGTAAAATCAAGGTAAACCCAAAGATGTTTTATAAATACATTAAGAGCAAGAGGATAACTAAAGAAAGAGTAGGGCCTATTAGAGACCATAAAGGTAACTTGTGTGTGGAGACGGAAGACATGGGTATGGTTCTTAATAAATACTTTGCATCTGTTTTCACAAAAGAGAGGGGCAATGCAGACATTGCACTCGGGTGAAGGAATGTGAAATACTATATGAAATAAACATAGTGAAAGAGGAAGTATTAAGGGGTTTAGCATCTTTGAAAGTGGATAAATCCCCAGGCTCGGATGAAATGTATCCCAGGCTGTTAAGAGAAGCAAAAGAGGAAATAGCAGAGGCTCTGACCATCATTTTCCAATCCTCTCTGGCTACAGGCGTGGTGCCGGAGGACTGGAGGACTGCTAACATTGTACCTTTGTTTAAAAAGGGAGAAAGGAATAGACCGAGTAATTACAGACCAGTCAGCCTCACCTCGGTGGTGGGAAAATGATTGGAAAAAGTTCTGAGGGGCAGGATAAATCTTCATTTAGAAAGACACGGATTAATCAAGGATAGTCAGCATGGATTTGTTAAGGGAAGGTCGTGTCTGACTAACTTGATTGAATTGTTTGAGGAGGTAACAAGGAGGGTCGATGAGGGTAGTGCATTTGATGTAGTGTATATGGATTTTAGCAAGGCTGTTGATAAGGTCCCACATGGCAGACTGGTCACAAAAGTGAAAGCCCATGGGATCCAGGGCAAAGTGGCAAGTTGGATCCAAAATTGGCTCAGAGGCAGAAAGCAGAGGGTAATGGTTGATGGGTGTTTTTGTGACTGGAAGGCTGTTTCCAGTGGGGTTCCGCAGGGCTCAGTACTGGGTCCCTTGCTTTTTGTGGTATATATCAATGATTTAGACATGAATGTAGGGGCTATGATTAAGAAGTTTGCAGATGATACTAAAATCAGCTGTGTGGTTGATACTGAAGAGGGAAGCTGTAGACTGCAGGAAGATATCAATAAATTGGTCAGGTGGGCAGAACAGTGGCAAATGGAATTCAATCCAGAGAAGTGTGAGGTAATGCATTTGGGGAGGGCTAACAAGGCAAGGGAATACACATTAAATGGTAGGACACTGAGTAATGTAGAGGAACAAAGGGACCTTGGAGTGCAGGTCCACAGATCCCTGAAGGTAGCGTGCCAGGTAGATAAGGTGGTTAAGAATGCATACGGAATACGTGCCTTTATTAGCCGAGGCATAGAATACAAGAATGAGAAGTCGCACAACACCAGGTTATAGTCCAACAGTTTTATTTGAAATTACGAGCTTTCGGAGCTCTGCTCCTTCGTCAGGTACAGTGAGGGAATACAAATCGGTTACAAAGTATATATAGACAGAGAATAATGTGTCTGCAGAGATACAATCCGTCAGGGAGGCATTACATCAAAGACACAGCAGAGTCTGTGTCTTTGATGTAATGCCTCCCTGACGGATTGTATCTCTGCAGACACATTGTTCTCTGTCTATATATACTGTGTAATCGATTTATATTCCCTCACTGTACCTGACGAAGGAGCAGAGCTCCGAAAGCTCGTAATTTCAAATAAAACTGTTGGACTATAACCTGGTGTTGTGCGACTTCTCATTTTTGTCCACCCCAGTCCAACACCGGCATCTCCGCATCATAGAATACAAGAGCAGGGAGGTTATTCTTGAACTGTATAAAACACTAGTTAGGCCATAGCTAGAGTACTGAGTGCAGTTCTGGTCACCACATTACAGGAAAGATGTGATTGCTCTAGAGAGGGTACAGAGGAGATTTACGAGGATGTTGCCAGGACTGGAGAATTTTAGCTACGAGGAAAGATTGGATAGGCTGGGGTTGTTTTCTTCGGAACAGAGGAGGCTGAGGGGAGACCTTATTGAGGTGTATAAAATTATGAGGGGCCTAGATAGAGTGGATAGGAAGGACCTATTTCCCTTAGCAGAGGGGTCAAAAACCAGAAGGCATAGATTTAAAGTAATTGGTAGAAGGATTAGAGGGGATTTGAGGGGAAAGTTCTTCACCCAGAGGGTTGTGGGGGTCTGGAACTCACTGCCTGAAAGGGTGGTAGAGGCAGAAACCCTAACCATATTTAAAAAGTACTTGGATGTACACTTGAAGCGCCGTAACCTACAGGGCTACGGACCAAGAGCTGGAAAGTGGGATGAGGCTGGATAGCTCTTTGTCGGCCGGCGCGGACACGGTGGGCCGAATGGCCTCTTTCCGTGCTGTAACTTTCTATGATTCCATGATTCTATGATTTATAAAGCGGCCTTCATGACCTCAGGATGTCCCAAAGCGCTTTACAGCCAATGAAGTACTTTTGAAGTGTAATCACTGTTGGTAATATAGGAAAAGCCCATGTTTCCCTGGCACTTGCTCATGATTTAGTCCTCTATTGCCAGGAGTCAGTCTCTAAATAGCCTCCATGGCTTGAATACCTCTGTAGGTTATGTAACCAAGGAGGGCATCACAGCCAAGCCGGTTCCAGTCCTCACCTGATGTCCACAGAGATCCACTTTCCAACAGGGATTACTGGGGTCTCTTACCACATCCATTTTGGTTTAAGAACCATTCAACTCAGGATCAACAAGGCACCACCGTATTTGTTAACTGGGATCCACTGGACTCTCAAGGTTCAACCGTGCAAAATAAAATAAAGGGAATGAAAGTGAGAAGATCCTTGTGAATTGGCACAACCATTAGGCTCCTACGCTCTAGAATTCTCTTCCTAAATCCATCCACCCCACTACATCTTAGAAAGCCTTCTCAAAACCTACCTCATGAACCACGTGTTCATTCAGTTCCCCTAACTCTTCTCCCAAATCGTGCTCCGTCTCCTTTCCACTCCCTCCTTTTCATGAAGCATCTTAAGACGTTGTTCTGTTAAAGCTCTGTATCAGTGCGAGTACTGTTGCCGTTGACCCTTATAAAAAGCACCAGTAACAATCTCTCTCTCATGTGGTGGAAGAGTTATGAGTGGAAAGAGCTGAGAACTTGCTAATCTGTGGAAACAGGACTTCAAGATGCTGGAGGCCCGGCTGTAATTTTGGAATTCATCGCTGTGAAAAACAGCATCAACACCACGAGTCATTGCATAACACACCGTAACTGAATACCTGGCACAAGTGGAAAGCTCCCAACATACAGGATCCATTGACTCTCCCTCTCACAGTAGAAGCTTTTCATCTGGCATGGAGTACGAGTGATAGCAAGGTACCCGTTCCCAGGCCTCTGCCAATAAAGAAAGGCTTGCATAGGTAGTGTCGTTCACAACCTCAGGACGTCCCAAAGACAATGAAGTATTTTTGAAGTGTAGTCACTGTTGCAATGTAGGAAACACGGCAGCCAATTTGCGCACAGCAAGCTCCCACAATCAGCAATGAGATAATGACCAGATAATCTGTTTCAGTGATGTGAGTTGAGGGATAAATATTGGCCAGGACACTGGGGATAACTCCCCTGCTCTTGTTCGAAACAGTGCCAGAGGATCTTTTACATCCACCTGAGGGGGCAGACGGGGCCTCGGTTTAACGTCTCTTCCAAAAGACGGCACCTCCGACAGTGCAACACTTCCTCAGTGCTGCACTGGGAGTTTCAGCCTGGAATATGTGCTCAAGTCTCTGGAGTGGAAATTGAACACACAAGCATCTGGCTCACAGGCGAGGGTGCTACCAACTGAACCACGGCTGACACTCTTGAGCTAGCTGCTACACGATACTCAAGCATGGCCTTGACTAACCTTTCTTCTAATTGTCCCTCCCTCTCTGCAGAGAAGGCCTCAGGCTTACACTTTTAACATATATCCTTTTCCAACAGGGGGTCCTCTCAGTTGTCATTCAACTTTAATCGGCTATAATGACGTTATTCTTATCTCAGGCCAATCAACACAAGATTTAAGTGAACATTAGGAGTTCAAGGGATGGAAGACGGATTTACTGCACAGCATGATTCTCTTGTAAAGATCCTATGTGAGAGGCTTAGCCCTGCCAGAGGCCACTAATAATAATTCAGGACATTTCATTGATTCTGACATTTCATTGATTCCAACATTAACATCAACATTCTGCTCCTATTTCGTGTGTGCAATTCTGTTAGATGCAGGAGATGGTTCTGTGATAGATAGTAGATTGGCGGTTAGGATCAGATCAGCCATGATCTTATTGAATGGCGGAGCAGGCTCGAGGGGCCGATTGGCCTACTCCTGCTCCTATTTCTTATGTTCTTATGTAACACAAACTAGCCACTGAAGTGATTTCAGTCCATTTTAGATTCGGCCATTTAAATTCCCTTTGATGGGTGACCGTAGAATCCTTTCACACAACTGCAGCTGTTACAAAGAATGGCAGCCAATTTGCACACAGCAAGCTCCCACAAACAGCAATGTGATAATGACCAGATAATCTGTTTTTAGTGATGTTGATTGAGGGATAAATATTGGCCAGGACACCGGGGAGAACTCCCCTGCTCTTCCTCGAAATAGTGCCATGGGATCTTTTACGTCCACCTGAGAGAGCAGACGGGGCCTCGGTTTAATGTCTCATCCGAAAGACGGCACCTCCGACAGTGCAGCACTCCCTCAGTACTGCACTGGAGTGTCAGCCTAGATTATGTGCTCAAGTCTCTGGAGTGGGACTTGAACCCACAACCTTCTGACTCAGAAGCGAGGGTGCAACCAACTGAGCCACCATTCTGTACTTCAATTAGCATTGCCTTTAATGGGTGAATTCTGCCGCCTCTCCTCAGATTGATCGCTATGATTAGTCAGCAACTCCATTATCGCTGTATCATGTGACTACCAGGATGGTAGAAGGTGAACCAGATCGACCTTGGTCTTTCTTCATCTAGCAATTCCTATGCACCGAAGCTGCCACAATAACAGCAGAGGAGACCCACCATACTACAGCTTCTTCCTTCAACCTTCAGCAACACATTTCAAATCCTTTTGCCCCCAACAGTACCCTCATCACTCATCTCATAAACCATACGGTGGGACTCTAGCTTAGCAACAGCATCCACAGCTCTCTGAGCTCTGCAGAGGCTGGATCTGGCTGCTGTTCTGTTTGCGCAAAGCCTCGCAACGGACACTAAAACATTTCTGAACATGTTATGAATGCATCATTGAGGAATGTGTAGAGTTTTGACCCAGTCACCTTCCTGGAATACCTGGCTTATACTCAGTGCCCCACTGTGTGCGCAAACTTTATCCATTGATCGCTACATCGGCCCGTACAGCCTCAGCCAATGTGTCTTGCCAGCTTTCTGCAGGTATATGCGCCAGAGGGAACAGAGTTGAGGATACTGGAAATCTGGAGATAGATAGGGAGACAGATGGCTATCTCTATATGTTTACAGCTCAAACTGGAAGGTTTCTGTAAGTAGCCCTGGCTCCAGGTCAGAAAAAAACAGCATAAAATGAGGGCCTGTCTCTTTTTTAAACTACCTTTAACATTCTGATTTCAGAATGTCGAAAGGTATAAGATGGCATTCAGTTCATTCTACCTGTTGCCTTGATTTTACAGGCACTTGCCAATCTGCAAACTTCCCTCACCGACACCAACGGAACAGTCTGCACCTGGGTAGGGCTGGGACCGATGTCCTCGGGGGAGTGTTTGTTAGTGCTGTTGGGGAGGGTTTAAACTAAAGTGGCAGGGGGTTGGGAACCTGAGCAGGGAGACAGAGGAAAGGGAAACAAGGATAAAAGCAAAAGACAGGAAGGAGAAAAACAAAAGTACAAGGCAAAGAACTCAACGGTTTAAATCAAACATGGTCACAGTAAATAATAATTCATATAGGTCGGAGAGCGTTAAAAAAACAAGCCTGAAGGCTTTGGGGGGAAAATTCAGCTGCTTGCGCCTCCCGTTAGCGCCTTAAGAGGGCGCTAATGGGGCGTAAAGCAGCTAACGCCTGGGCGCAGCGCCGCCCACGCCTCCCGTAAAATTCAGCGGGAGGTTAGCGGCGGCGCCAGCCGGTAGCGCCCTGTGGCGCTGCGCCGCCGGCGATGACGTCATCGCCGTGCGCAGCACCCCGCTCGCGCTCCAGCCGCGATCTTCAGTCGCGCCCCCTGATTTACCGCCAGACGCTATGTCCGACGGGTTCAGGGAGGCGTACGTGCGGCCGGGGCGGCGATATTTAAAGGGGAGGTGGCAGGCGGCCATTTTTGTTGCTGGCCGCCTGCCAGCACCTGCCCCCGTTGCTGTCCCCGGCCCCCGTGAAGCCCCCCCACCGTGAAGTGCCGGCTGCGCTCCAAGAGCCCGGCACTTCTCTTGAGTGCCGGGCTCTTTTGCCGGCACTCCCGATCCCTGGGGGCCCAGCTGGGCCCGGTTCGCGCTGCGCAGGGTCCCTCCCCTTTAAGAAGGGGAGGAAGGCCTGCAATACCGCGGCGCGACGTGCCGCAGCGCCTGGCGCTGCGGCACGTAGCGCCAGGATATTCCCTCGCAGCGCCCCAAGAGGGATGCGGGGTGCTTCCAGTGGCGCCCCGCTTCCCTCTTGGGGCGCAACCACTGAAGTTCCGGCGCGGGGCCGCTAATTTTTTCGGGGCGCTAAAAGTAGCGCCCCGGCGAGGTTAGCGCCCCAAATGGGGCGCGACTCAATTTTTAGCCTTTTGTGTCTTAATGCAACGAGCATTCGGAACAAGGTGGATGAATTAGCTGTGCAAATAGAGGTAAATGAACACGATTTGATTGGGATTACAGAAACATGGCTCCAGGGTGGCCAAGGCTGTGAACTCAACATCCAGGGGTATTCAATATTTAGGAAAGATAGGCAAAAAAGAAAGGGAGGTGGGGTAGCATTGCTGGTTAAAGAGGGGATTAACACAATTGAAAAGAAGGATAGTAACTCTGATGATGTGGAATCTGTATGGGTAGAACTGAAAAATAACAAGGGGCAGAAAACGTTAGTGGGAGTGGTATATAGACCTCCAAACAGTAATACGGAGGTTGGGGATGACATTAAAAGGGAAATTAGAGAAGCATGCAGTAAGGGCACAGCAGTCATCATGGGTGACTTTAATTTACATATAGATTGGGCTAACCAAATTAGTAAAAATACTGTGGAGGAGGAATTCCTAGAATGTTTACGGGATGGTTTTCTGGAACAATATGTCGAGGAACCAACCAGAGATCAGGCCATCTTAGACTGGGTAATATGTAACGAGAAAGGATTTATTAGCAATCTTGTTGTGCGAGGCCCCTTGGGTCAGAGTGATCATAATATGATAGAATTCTTCATTAGGATGGAGAGTGAAGTAGTTGAATCAGAGACTAGGGTCCTGAATTTAAATAAGGAAACTACGATGGTATGAGGCGCGAATTGGGTAGGATTGATTGGGGAATGTCACTCAAAGGGTTGACAGTGGATAGGCAATGGCAAACATTCAAAGACTGCATGGATGAACTACAGAATTTGTTCATCCCAGTGTGGCATAAGAATAAAACAAAAAGGGTGACTCAACCGTGGCTAACAAGGGAAATTAGGGATAGCATAAGATCCAAGGAGAGGGCATATAAATTGGCCAGAAAAAGCGGTAACCCTGAGGATTGGGAGCAGTTTAGGATTCAACAAAGGAGGACAAAGGGATTAATTAAGAAGGGGAAAATAGAATATGAAAGTAAGCTTGCTGGGAACATAAAAACTGACTGTAAGAGCTTTTATAGATATGCGAAGAGAAAAAGATTAGTGAAATCAAGTGTAGGTCCCTTGCAGTCAGAAGCGGGGGAAGTTATAATGGGGAACAAAGAAATGGCAGACCAATTAAATGCATATTTTGGTTCTGTCTTCACAAAGGAGGACACAATTAACCTCCCAGAGATGTTGGAGAACATAGGGTCTGATGAAAGGGAGGAACTAAAAGAAATCAGTATTTACAGGGAAATGGTGTTAGGGAAATTGACAGGATTGAAGGCCGATAAATCCCCAGGGCCTGATAATCTACATCCTAGGGTACTTAAGGAAGTGGCCCTAGAAATAGTAGATGCATTGCTGATCATCTTCCAACATTCGATGGAATCTGGAACTGTACCCATGGATTGGAGGGTAGCTAATGTTACCCCACTATTCAAAAAGGGTGGTAGAGAGAAAGCGGGGAATTACAGACCGGTAAGCCTGACATCAGTAGTGGGGAAAATGCTAGAGTCCATTATAAAGGATGTAACAGCTGAGCACTTGAAAAACAGTGACAGGATCGGACAAAGTCAACATGGATTTACAAAAGGTAAATCGTACTTGACTAATCTACTGAAATTTTTTGAGGATGTAACTGGGAAAATAGATAAGGGAGAACCAGTAGATGTGGTGTATTTGGACTTTCAAAAGGCTTTCGATAAGGTCCCGCATAAGAGATTAGCGTGTAAAGTTAAGGCACATGGGATTTGGGGCAAGGTATTGACTTGGATAGAGAACTGGTTGGCGGACAGAAAGGAGAGAGTAGGAATTAATGGGTCTTTTTCCGAGTGGCAGGCAGTGACTAGTGGGGTACCGCAGGGATCGGTCCTTGGACCCCAGCTATTCACAATATACATTAATGATCTAGATAAGGGAACTAAATGTAATATCTCCAAGTTTGCAGATGACACAAAGCTGGGTGGGCGTGTGTGCTGCGAGGAGGATACCTAGAAACTCCAGGATGATTTGGACAGGTTGGGTGAGTGGGCAGAAGCGTGGCAGATGCAATATAACGTGGATAAATGCGAGGTTATCCACTTTGGTGTCAAAAACAGAAAGGCAGACTATTATCTGAATGGCAATAGATTGGGAGAAGGGGAAGTGCAACGAGACCTGGGTGTCCTTGTGCACCAGTTGCTGAAGGTAAGCATGCAGGTGCAGCATGCAGGTGCAGCAGGCGGTGAAGAAGGCAAATGGTATGTTGGCCTTCATAGCGAAAGGGTTTGAGTATAGGAACAGGGATGTGCTGCTGCAGTTGTACAGGGCCTTGGTGAGACCACACCTTGAGTACTGTGTGCAGTTTTGGTTGCCTTATCTGAGGAAGGATGTTCTTGCCATGGAAGGAGTTCAGCGAAGATTCACAAGGCTGATACCTGGGATGGCAGGAATGACATATGAGGAGAGATTGGGTCGATTGAGCTTATACTCGCTGGAGTATAGAAGAATGAGAGGGGATCTCATCGAAACATATAAAATTCTGACAGGTCTGGACAAACTAGATGCAGGAAGAATGTTCCCGATGGTCGGAGAGTCCAGAACCAGGGGTCATAATCTAAGGATAAGGGGTAAGCCATTTAGGACAGAAATGAGGAAGAATTTCTTCACCCAGAGAGTGGTGAACCTGTGGAATTCTCTACCACAGAAGGTAGTTGAGGCCAATTCATTAAATATATTCAAGAATGAATTAGATATATTTCTTAAAGCTAAAGGTATCAAGGGATATGGAGAGAAGGCAGGTACAGGGTACTGAGTTTGGATGATCAGCCATGATCTCATCGAATGGCGGAGCAGGCTCGAGGGGCCGAATGGCCTACTCCTGCTCCTATCTTCTATGTTTCTATGATCCTTTGCTGACCCCAAGTTACGCAATTCAACACAGCTCAGCTACACATTCAACAGTGCACTTACCAGCTGAGCTATTGGGGAGCTGGCTATGTGTCCCTCAATGTCTGAATTGATGCATGAATTAGGGACAGGAGACTTGACTCACAGCCTTGGAATCTGTAGCAGTCCAAGGTTCCTTGTTATGTCGTGAATTACACAAAAATTCATGAGCTCACATGTATACTGTTGAAAATCATAACATCCAGTTAAATCCCCCTGTCTTGGACCATGAAAATGATTCCATAATACTGGAGCCTGTTGTATGACACAATAAATCATTCACAGCTTACAACATTTTTAGAAATCTCTAACTGAGTGATGTAAACTGTGTGACTGCCACCCAGCTATAACCTAACGTTATACCACAGGGGTATGTGTGCGTCAACATTAGCTTAATTCAGCAGCAATACTTACACTCCAGAGTTCCAGCTTCCTACTATTGCTCATCGACAACCTTAGATCCACAAATCCCACAAGTGTCACGATGCGGTCTCCTCTACATTGGGGAGACCAAACGCGGATTGGGTGACCACTTTGCGGAACACCTCCATTCAGTCCGCAAGCATGACCCCGAGCTTCTGGTCACCTGTCACTTTAATTCTCTGCTCCTCTCCCACTCTAACCTTTCCATCCTCGGCCTCTTACACTGTTCCAACGAAGCTCAACATAAGCTCGAGGAACAGCACCTCATCTTTCGATTCGGCACTTTACAGCCTTCTGGACTCAACATCGAGTTCAACAATTTCAGACCATAACCCCTGCCCCTATTTTTTCACATGACAGCTGTTGATGATTCTGCTATACCCATTTACACCTCAACTGGACCCATCTTTTGTTTCTTTACCTGTCCTATTACCATCTCTTTTTGCATTGTACAATCATACCTTTTGTCATTTAATCTCTCCTGCCTTCCACCCAATCACAGACCTTCCCCTTTGCTCTTCCTTTCCCTGCTTAAAATCTGTTACATCTCTAACTTTTTCCAGTTCTGATGAAAGGTCATCGACCTGAAACGTTAACTCTGTTTCTCTCTCCACAGATGCTGCCTGACCTGCTGAGTATTTCCAGCATTTTCTGTTTTCATCTTAGATCCACAGGACCTGCCTACTGATGCTCTTTCTACAGCACTTGTTAGACATTTGTGGGATTTGTTTCTGTATCATACGTTTCTGTAGAATGGGTGTGTAATTGGCAAAAGAATTCCAATATAGATAAGTGTGAGGTGGTGCATTTTGGTAGGAAGAATAAGGAGGCCACATACTGCTTGGATAATAAGAGTCTGAATAAGGAGCAAAGGGATCTAAGGCTAAAGATGCACAAATCATTAAAAGTAGCGACGCAGGTTAATAAGGCCATTAATAAAAGCAAACCAAGCACTGGAGTCCATTTCTAGAGGGATAGAATTAAAAAGCAGAGAAGTTATGTTAAAGTTGTATCGAACCTTGGTTAGACCACACTTGAAGAGCTGTGCACAGTTCTAGTCTCCATATTACAAAAAGGATGTAGAGGCATTGAAGAAGGTACCAAAAAGATTCACAAGGACGATACCAGAACTGAGAGAATATATTTATTAGGAAAGGCTGAACAGGCTGGGGCTCTTTTCTCTAGAAAAAAGAAGGCTGAGGGGTGACCTGATAGAGGTCTTTAAGGTAATGAAAGGGGTTGAAAGGGTAAACATAGAGAAGATGTTTCCGCTTGTGAGGAAGTCCAAAACTAGAGGCCATAAATATATGATAGTCACTAATAAATCCAATAGGGAATTCAGGAGAAACTTCTTTACCCAAAGAATGGTAAGAATGTGCAACGTGCTACCACAAAGGGTAGTTGAGGGAAATAGCATGGATGCATTTAAGGGGAAGCTAGATAACTACATGAGGGAGAAAGGAATAGAAGGTTATGCTGATAGGGTGAGATGCAGTAGGGTTGGAGGAGGCTCATGTGGAGCATAAACATAGACCAGTAGGGTCAAATGGCCCATTTATTTCTGTGCACTCAATGGTGGAGAAATTCGGTATCGCCCCGTTTGGGGCGCAATTATCGGCCGGGCGCAAATTTTAGCGCCTGGCGCTAATTATCACCTCCGACTGCAAACTTGGCTTCTATCGCCCCTGGAGGTGATTGGAGCGCTAAATCAGGCGCTACACACCTCTCTTAAGGCGCTAACGCCGAGGAGTGAGGCACTACCTCAGAGCGCTGGCGAAGCTCATGTGATGTCAGTCAGCAATGGAACACAGACACACTGGCGCTGGCCAGTTCTTAAAGGGGAGGGTCGATCATGCTCTCCATCCACACCCTGCTCATTGCAGCTTTGAATCTCGGCCTGGAAAGACCTGTACATCAAATCTGCTGGAAAGAACAATGGAGAGGCCCAGGGAAAGGGCTCAGAGTGCAGCCCCCATAGTCTCTTCTAAATCGATGCAAGGAAGATCAAATCAAAATGAACTGCAAAGTGCTGCTCAGTACCCAAAGCTCCTTCACACAGCATTGAGTATCTCCAGAAGTCTCTCTCTCTCTCTCAGAATGCGTGGTGCAAAAATGTTGCCAACGAAAAAAGGCAGGAAGTGGTTGCCTTTAAATAGCGCTCACCCAGTCCCTTCCCGACTGCAAAACGCTCCCCTCAACCTGTCATTACTAGTGGCAGGTGGTAAGGCAGGGGGTGCCACTCAATATTCAGTCCGGGGTGCTACCGGGGCATTGCACGCTCGACTGACGTCACGATCTGCGGGCGCAGGAGATCGTGGCAGTAGTGTTTAGCGTCGCCGCAAAATGTCTGGTTGATTTAGCAAGCGGTGCAAACATCGCCGCGCCCAGGCACTAGTTGCTTTGTGCCCCATTAGCGCCCTCTTAGGGCACAAACGGGAGGCGCAAAGCAACCAAATTTTTCCCCCAATGTATTTCTCTCCTCCATTCTAAATGAGGATAAAACACATTTTGAATTTGTGCAATAGTATAAAACAGGTGATAGCGAATTGGCAGCCCGTTTTACATCTCTCCCCATTTTTATTCCCATTGAAATCACAGAAACCCTAACTTTGTGGCTTTCTCAGTAATTTGCTTTGGATACTGTTAAGAATGGTGCTGGGTTTCTGTGTTTGTCTTCTACCCCATCCTTACCAGCCCAGTCTCACTGGAGACTGAGGTACACTTTTTCCTCATTATTAAAATCTAACCAGATTCTCGCCAATGAGTCCACAACTTTAATTGGACAGGAGCCTCCTCACACTTGTACATGTGGCACTATCAATACACTTAACAAAAAAATCTGTGCTCTGCCAAAATACTGCCCATCACTTAGCTGGAAAATGACGCATGGGTCAAGAGAGGGTCAACAACAATAAAGTACAGGATGAGTATCCCTAGTAGTTGTTTGTTTAATATAAAACGGCATGAGTGATGAAATATTTTACCAGGCCTCTCCCAAAGACCCAGTTGGTACGTGAACTCCCGAGTGTGATATCAAACGCACTGAGCAGGATGGTAGCAGAGCTTCCTGCAGCCAAAAAAAAAGGGAAATATCGACCAGGGTCCCCATTTCTGCTGCTTCTCCAGCGATCTCCAGGTGGAGATAGACAGATTCTTGCAAGATAAGGGAGTGAAGGGTTATGGGGAGTGGGCAGATCAGCCATGATCTTATTGAATGGCAGAGCAGGCTCCAGGGGCCAAGTGGCCTGTTCCTGCTCCTATTTCTTATGTTCTTATGATCCCTGCTGGAAAAGCCACACTGTGGACGTCAGGTGGGGACAGGTTCTGGCTTTGGCTGTGACATATCACATGGTTGAATAGCCTGCCAACACTTCACGTCAAGGCTGCAGAAGAAGAATGGCCACTTGCTTGGGCTATTGAAAGGCAGCCAGTGCCTGTGGCATTGTGCAGTGCGAAGAGGAGAGCAGTGGAAATGAAAGTCATTCTCCCACACTTCTATTTTGGACTCTTCGAGTTGCGTAACATTTGTAAACAGATTACCCAAGGCAATGTGACGACTGTTGTTTATTGCTGACACATTCCTTGAAAAACTCACTTCCAAACTGGGAAAACTTTTAGCTGAGACTGGCTTTAGAAATCTAACCTTTGCTTAAATACCCTCAGGGATGTTTAGTCAGGCGCCACACTTGCCGTGAGATAAAGGTCACACTGTGCAGATTAGGTTGGTGTGAGTTTGTGAGGGATGTTACTGAGCATTCTGTCGCTAATGAGCACTGCAGAGATCCTACGGACAGCTGCAGGCAGGTTGCAGCTTTCCTTTAAGAAATAAAAGGACAAGTCTGTGCACTGCATGGCATTGGAAACGGCATGAGGGAAGGTAGCAGGTTAAGGATGGGTAATGTAGGTTTTAAAGGTAACTAGAGATTCTGGGGTTTGGCTTGATTTCTCTTTGGAAAACAAGGCTTCTGTCCTCTTCTCCTTCCATACTTTCCAATGTATGTTTTTCATTCACCTTGGCCCAGTGGCAGCACTCTCACCTCTGTCAGAAGGTTGTGGCTTCAATTCCCACTCCAGAGACTGGAGCACATAATCTAGGCTGACACGTCAGCAAGGGAGTGCGGCACTGCCTTTCGGAGGTGACGTTAAACCGAGGCCCTGTCTACCCTCTCAGGCGGATGCAAGATATCCCAGAGCAGGAGAGTTCTCCCCGGTGTCCCGGGCCAATATTTATCCCTCAACCAACATCACTGAAAAAAAAGATTATCTGGCCATTTATCTCATTGCTGTTTGTGGCACCTTGTTGTGTACAAATTACCTGCATTGCAACAGTGACTAAACTTCAAAAGTACTTCATTGGCTGTAAAGCGCTTTGGGATATCTTGAGGTGAAAGGCGCGATAGAAATGCAAGTTCGTTCTTTCTTTTCACTGCACAAAGAGGAAGCAATGACATCCCCACTGATAAAAAATCAAGGGGCTTTACATCCTGACTTCCCTCCCACACAACAGCACAAGGCTCAGCCCTCCTGACTAAGACTGTGTGTGACAAATGTCAGTGCGTAACGTAAAGACAGTGGCCACTTTGCTGCAGCTGAAGTTTTTGCTTCATGGCTATTGGATTCGGATCCTCATTTTCACTCAAAGTTTAGTGTAAAAAAAAGTCTCCAGCCTGTTGCATCACAAATGATTGGAAACACTTTGACATAATCACACCTCCATGTACTCCCAGAGGGAAGGCCAATAACCTCCCCCCCTGCCCACCCCCGAGACTAAGAGAGTCACCCAGACAGCACTGCAATTCATTTCCCTTCAGCACGTGACGTGTCAGTAAGAAACCTGCGACAAGGGTGGTCTAACATGGTTGACACAACAATTGTGTCAGCTCACAACTGCCTTGAATAAGAAAGCCATCGAACACTTCAAAGGAACACCAATAATATCGCAACTTTTATGCCTATTATGTTGCTTCAACACTAACACACACACACATATGCGCATGCACACCCATACACATTCACACACCCATATACGCGCACACATGCGTGCACACTGGCAGACACCTGCTCCCCAGCAATCTATGTTGTTACAGGCTCTGCAATTGCCACTTGTGGTGAAACATTCTATGCTCTAAAAACTTCCCCCGAGTGAATCTTCATTTTCCCCTTTCTGTGGCTCCAATAGCCTTCACATAATGGGGTTCCCAGAACCGTGCACAATACTCCAACTGGGGTCTAACCTGTACAGATTCAACTTCACTTCCTTGCTTTCAGTTTCAATGATTCCCCAGTATAAAATCGAGAAAGCCATTTACTTGATGGAGCAATTTTTAGTGGACCTTTTTCTTTTATTCATTCACGGGATGTGGGCTGGAAAGGCCGGCATTTATTGCCCAACCGTAATTGCCCTCGGGAAGCTGGTGGTGGGCCACCTTCGTAAACTGCTGCAGGTTTTCATAGCGGTTTGGAGGCCATTTCAGAGTCAACCACAGTGCTGTGGGTCTGGAGTCACATAATAGGCCAGACTGGGTAAGGACGGCAGATTTCCTTCCCTAAAGGGCATCAATGAACCAGATGGGTTTTTATGACAATCTGGCAGTCTCATGGTCACAGATTTGTTTAATTGCCATGATCTTATTGAATGGCGGAGCAGGCTCGAGGGGCCGATTGGCCTACTCCTGCTCCTATTTCTTATGTTCTTATGTTCTTAATTAACTGAATTAAAATTCCACAGCTGCCATGGCTCTGGCTCATTAGTCCAGGCCTCTGGATTACTAGTACAGTAACATAACCACTATGCTACTGTACCTCCTTGATAAACTATAGGCCAACCTCCAGACTGAGGATGCTCATCTTGCTGTAATAATAGGAAAGGTGCTGACACAGTCACACACTCAGACAGATAAGGCTGTTTCACTACTTCTGGTCTCAATCCATTCTAAGTCAACCCATTCACTCTGGTGTTTCCATGTGCAAACACACAATTGTGGCCATCAATCAATATGCAGCTTCTCATTGTCTGGTCACTTAACATTCCTTCATGTTATTCAATTACCATTACATCTGCAGCCTTGGGCTAAACTTTGTTTCCAAGCCAGAGAACTCATTCTTCAGCGAGCAGGCACTCTGTATGTGATCTTCTGAAATCATTTTTTTTAATTTACAGTGTCATCCACAGACCTGCAGTGGCGAGAATTTCACCCGGAAATTCCATGCTGCCTGCTGTTGGTCATTTAACTACACCGAAAGGATGTCCAGGCCTTGCAGAGGGGGTTTACCAGTATGGTACCGGGGATGAGGGACTTCAGTTATGTGGAGAGACTGGAGAAGCTGGGATTGTTCTCCTGCGAGCAGAGAAGGTTAAGAGGAGATTTAATAGAGATGTTCAATATTATTTGGAGTTTTGGTAGAGTAAATAGAGAGAAACTGTTTTCACTGGCAGAAGGGTCGATAACCAGAGGACACAGATTTACGATAATTGGCAAAAGAATCAGAGCGGAAATGAGGAGAATTTTTTCATGCAGTGAGTTATGATCTGGAATGCGCTGCCTGAAAGGGTGGTGGAAGCAGATTCAATAATAACTTTCAAAAGGGAATTGGATATATATTTGAAAAGGGAAAAAAAATTGCAGGGTTCTGGGGAACGAGCAGGGGGGAGTGGAACTTATTGGAGAGCTCTTTCAAAGAGCTGGAACAGGCACGGTGGGCCGAATGGCCTCCTTCAAGGGTTATGGGGAACAGGCAGGAAATTGGAGTTGAGGCCAAGATCAGATTAGCCACGATCTTATTGAATGGCGGAGCAGGCTCGAGGGGCCGAATGGCCTCCTCCTGCTCCTATTTCTTATGTTCTTCTGTGCTGCATGATTCTAGGAACATGTATGGCAGTGGCTTTGAAATATGCAGTTCTAAATGAATGTCTCAACCATTGTAACCGTCATGATTCTCTGAGCTCATGGTATAATAGGCTGAGGAGAAATCACTTTTCATTGCTCAGTGCATGAACTCTTGTACTCACCTTGAGGCTTCACTTGCCAAGTGTGTACTGGTGTCCAAAATGTTGCCGTTAATATCCCAGGATAATTATGTTAAAACCGGGCTCGTCAATTGATGCTGCGGCTCACATCCCAAGACTCCATATTCTCTTGACTTTGTCCTCATTTATATTCAAGCTTCCAGCTGTTTCCTGTGCAGTTGTTTATTATTTGAAAGAGCAACGAGGCTCAGAGCCAAACAGCAAGGCCAAGTCTTTCGCCATCACTAGCACAGCCAAGCACTCTGTTTCGAGTAGGTTGAATATAGTACTGGTAGATCTCCCATGTCATTGCTCATGGTTAAAGCAGAGGATGCACTGTTGTAGAATGACTGCAGCATTACACCATGCAATGCATTATGCACTAGTCTGCTGTTAAGGTGAAGCTGTGTGTGACTTGGTGTGTGCTTTTAAGGCCACAAGGTCTAATTGCTGTACATTAGCACATCCCAAGGTGAATTAGAGGCTAGTTGCTTTTAGGCTGCGTCGCTAGGTCAATTAGAAGGACGTACACCTTGTAGATCCACGGCTGTTTGTTA
Source organism: Squalus acanthias (assembly GCA_030390025.1). Taxonomy (NCBI): domain Eukaryota; kingdom Metazoa; phylum Chordata; class Chondrichthyes; order Squaliformes; family Squalidae; genus Squalus; species Squalus acanthias. The sequence goes on along the minus strand of CM059441.1, from coordinate 57,040,354 downwards.
ATTCCCACCTTTTGTGCGAGGCAATCCCGGGGTGGCGGTGGAACATGGGAGGACCAGCAGCAGGTCGAAAGGTTTTTGTGGGGCCAGGGGCAGCATTCATCCCGCAGGCTTTCTTGGAGCGTTCTGTGGAGGTCCCTTTAAGAACCGCTGGTTCGGCCACTCTACGTCCACTAATGATGGCCAGCGTGTTCCCAGCCCACTGCTAACTGATAATCGATTCAGGGTCCTAAAAAGCATATTTGACTGAGGCGCCCCTCCAATTTTGGGTGGGAGTAGTGGCCGCCCATTTCTCGAAAATTGAGTCGGACAAGCCTTGTGGGCAGTGGGTCTTTGTAAATATTTTCCTCTGCCTACCTTCCATTATTCAGTGTGAACGGGGGAGGGAGGCGGGGTGTCGGCAGGTGAAAATCGTCCCCCCCGCCCCCCACTTCTTTCAGTGGTTTTTGGTGCTTCCAAAGACAACAGTGCCACCTCCTTTACTCTCCAGCGCTGCAATCAGGGCTGCCATAGATGCAGCACAGTGAAAAGTTGAAGGGGTGACTTGGGGCATCGAAACTACCTCAGGTGTCAAGCTCATTTTCAATTCCAAAGTCAAGGACAATTGGAGAGTTCACTCTGCTCTACCAATGGGGATGGAGTGTAAAAGTAGGGAAGTCTTGCTACAACTGTACAGGGCGTTGGTGAGACCACACTGGAGTACTGTGTACAGTTTTGGTCTCCTTATTTAAGGAGAGATATACTTGCAATGGAGGCAGTTCAGAGAAAGTTCACTAGGTTAATTCCTAGGATGAAGAGGTTGTCTTATGAAGAAAGGTTGAGCAGGTTGGGCCTATACTCATTGGAGTTTAGAAGAATGAGAGATGATCTTATTGGAACATAAGATTCTGAGGGGGCTGGACAGGGTAGATGCAGGGAGGATGTTTCCCCTCGTGGGGGAATCTAGAACTAGGGGGCATAATTGCAGAATAAGGAGTCGCCCATTTAAAACGGAGATGAGGAGGAATTTCTTCTCTCAGAGGGTCGTGAATCTTTGGAATTCTCTACCCCAGAGAGCTGTGGAGGCGGAGTCAGTGAATATATTCAAGGTGGAGATAGACAGACATTTGAGCTACAGGGGAGTCACGGGTTATGGGGAGCGGGCGGGAAAGTGGACTTCAGGCCAAGATCAGATCAGCCATGATCTTATTGAATGGCAGAGCAGGCTCGAGTGGCCAAATGGCCCATTCCTGCTCCTATTTCTTATGTTCTTATGTTCTCTCTGTGATATATCGCCAACCACCGCCCTTCTGTGTGAATCACACAAGTGACAAGAGCGTTAGGACGGATGTGTTGATCACAGGCCATGTGCTCGGGTTTGTACCTGCATTCACAGCAGCGCCGTATGCTGCGAAACAACGAAGTTGGAGTCAAAAAAAGAGAAGTAGCTGGAGAACGGGCGTCACTGCTCAATTTAACTGCAGCTGCACCAACTTTGGCATCTGCTTGCCTAAAGCATTGTAGTTAGCTCAAGATCCCAGTAGACTGACTTTTTATGAAGGTTACTGGTCTGTAATATTTGTACATCAGATAATTTTGCAACTGAATCTAAATTAACTGAAACTTCTAACACAAAGTATGATCTGTAGAAGATAACGCCCATCCATTGGACTTACTACAGACTGCACACTGGGCAACAGGAATAGTTGGGCAACAGTTCAGGCAGAATGGAGTCATTTGGTTCATCAGCCGTGGCTCAGTGGGCAGCACTCTCGCCTCTGAGTCAGAAGGTTGTAAGTTCATAGTCCTACTCCAGAGACTAAAGCACAAAAATCTAGGCTGACACTCCAGTGCAGTACTGAGGGAGTGCTGCACTGTTGGAGGTGCTGTTTTTCGGATAATCTCATTGCTGTTTGTGGGAGCTTGCTGCACCAAAATTGGCTGCCATGTTTCCTGCATTACAACAGTGACTACACTTCAGAAGGAGTTCATTGGCTGTAAAGCGCTTTGGGATGTCCTGAGGTTGTGAAAGGCACTATATAAATGCAAGTTTTTCTTTTTACTGCAAACTACCGCCCCATCTCCAACCTCCCTTTCCTCTCCAAAGTCCTTGACCGTGCTGTCGCTGCCCAAATCCGTGCCCATCTTTCCCGGAACTCCATGTTTGAATCCCTCCAATATAGTTTCCGCCACTGCCACAGTACCGAAACGGCTCTTATCAAAGACACAAATGACATCCTATGTGACTGTGACAAAGGTACGCTATCCCTCCTCGTCCTTCTCGACCTGTCTGCAGCCTTTGACACGGCTGATCACATCATCCTCCCCCAACGCCTCTCCTCCATTGTCCAGCTGGGTGAGACTCCATTCACCTGCAATGGCTCCTCTTCCCACTCCCGCACTGTTTCCTCTGGTGTCCCCTAAGGATCTATCCTTGGCACCCACCTATTTCTCATCTACATGCTGCCCCTCGGCGACATCATCCAGAAACACAGCGTCAGGTTCCACATGTACGCTGACGACACCCAGCTCTACCTCACCATCACCTCTCTCGACCCCTCCACTGTCTCCAAATTGTCAGACTGCTTGTCAGACATCCAGTACTGAACGAGCAGAAATTTCCTCCAACTAAATATTGGGAACACCAAAGCCATTGTTTTCGGTCTCCTCCACAAACTCCGTTCCCTAGCCACCGACTTCATCTCTCTCCCTGGCTTTTGTTACCTCTAGACTTGACTATTCCAACGCAATCCTGGCTGGTCTCCCACGTTCTACCCTCCGTAAACTTGAGCTCATCCAAATCTCTGCTGCCCGTGTCCTAACTTGCACCAAGCCCCGTTCACCCATCACCCCTGCGCTCGCTGACCTACATTGGCTCCCGGTTAAGCAACACCTAGATTTTAAAATTCTCATCCTTGTTTTCAAATCCCTCCATGGCCTCGCCCCTCCCTATCTCTAATCTCCTCCAGCCCTACAACCCTCCGAGGTATCTGCGCTCCTCCAATTCTGGCCTCTTGAGCATCCCTGATTTTAATCACTCCACCATTGGTGGCCGTGCTGTCAGATGCCAAGGCCCTAAGCTCTGGAATTCGCTCCCCAAATCTCTCCGCCTCTCTACCTCTCTTTCCTCCTTTAAGACACTCCTTAAAACCTACCTCATCGGCCCTAATATCTCCTGATGTGGTTCGGTGTAAAATTTAGTTTGATAATCGCTCCTGTGAAGCGCCTTGGGACGTTTTAGTACGTTAAAGGCGCTATATAAATACAAGTTGTTGTTGTACTGGAGTACCAGCCTAGATTACATGCTCAAGTCCCTGGAGTGGGACTTGAACTGACCTAGAAGGCAAGGGTGCTACCCACTGAGCCACGGCTATAGAAACTCTCCCCCCCAAAAGGTTGTGGATGCTGGGTGACAATTGGAGTTTTCAAGACTGAGAGCGATAGATTTTTGTTTGGTAAGGGTATTAAGAGATAAGGAACCAAGGTGGGTGGGTGGAGTTGAGATGCAGATCAGCCATGATCTAATTGAATGGTGGAACAGGCTCGGGGGGAGGGGCTGAATGGCCTCCTCCTGTCCCGATGTGCCTAAAGCCTCTTTGTGTGTATGTGAGGTAGCAGCTCTGTAAAAGGCTTCAGCAAACTTCGGGTAAGGATGTGAAAAATCGACCAGGGTTTCTGCTCCTGATAGGCTGAGGAAGGAAACCGGGGCGAGGGGCTGGAATGGAAGATTACCCTGTGACAAGTCGAATCACAGGCTCCAGTGATCCAGCAACGTGCACCGCTGCACTCAGGCTTGCGGGGCGAGACCTGCTGCACGGCCAGCTTCTCTCACCGAGATCACACGTCTTGGACTGAGTTTATGTCCACTTGATCAGACAGGAAAAGGTCTGACTCTCCTCCAGGGCCACTTTTAAATTGGAGCAGACCATTCCCAGCAGTAGTTTGGGTATTGATGTGACAAGTGTATTTACATCGAACACTGAACAGCCCCAAGGCCCCCAACAGTTCAAACAGGAATGGAAATGAACATACCTGAGGGGTGCCCGAACCTTTGGATTTTATGGTTGTTTAAATCTACAATCCGGTCGATCTTGAATAATTTCAGATCTTCTTCATCCAGTGCAATGTCTCCCAGAAAGGCAGCTGCAGAGACAGAGAGAATTCAGTGAAAAATGTAATTAAAACACACAGCACTTATCTGGCACCAACTATCTCCCCTGTTGGAGAGCCGTTACTGTCACAGTGATGGATAAAAATCACAAATGTAGAAGTCAGGAGGAAACAAACAAAATGAGGAAGAGAAGACCAAGGCCATTAACTTGTGTTTGCTAAACTAAATGTTGAACCTTGGCAGACTGGTTCTGGCGGAAGCGTTGCTGGCACAATCCATGCACACATGAGCGTGAACTACCAAATCTCACCCCCATCGGCAACTGAAACCGATTCGCCCATACCGAGGATTGCTGCGCCTCCCCGCCCCATTCCAAACTCTCCTCAACCATTCAACAGCTGGTGTGCAAGTCCAACGGATGACCATTCTTAACCTTGGTCCGAAGCACAGGTAAACATTTATAGGATGGTTTCATCTACAAGTGGCATCTAAGACAAAGGGGCAGTCGCAGTTTCGCAGCTTTACCTGTACCAGCTGGACAGAGCATTTTGAGCTGGATAACGCGGGGCTGTCCTTGGCGGTGGGAGCAGTTGGAGAAGATGAATGAAGAGCATCAAGTAAGAAATATACGTTTTCTCAATAACAAAATAAAGGACTTGCATTTCTATAGCGCCTTTCACGACCTCAGAACATCCCAAAATGCTTTACAGCCAATCAAGTACTTTTGAAGTGTAGTCACCTGTTGCAATGTAGGAAACGCAGCAGCAAATCTGCGCACAGCAAGATCCCACAAACAACAATGAAATAAACGACCAGATAATCTATTTTTCGGTGTTGGTCGAAGGATAAATATTGGCCAGGATACCAAGGAAAATGGCCCTGCTCTTCTTTGAATAGTGCCAGGGGATCTATTACACCCACCTGAGAGAGCAGACGGGGCCTCGGTTTAACGTCTCATCTGAAAGACGGCACCTCCGACAGTGCAGCACTCGCTCAGTACCGCACTGGGATGGTGTGCCTGGGTTTTGTGCTCAAGTCTCTGGAGTGGGGCTTGAACCCACCACCAGTTCTGACTCAGATGCAAGAGTGCTACCCACTGAGGCCACGGCCGACAGTTTTATATGTCAGACTCAACAATTTTAAGAGTGGTGTGCCGTCTAAGTGTGTCATTTACTGTACACAGTTTTATTACAATTAACAGGTACCAGACACTGCCCTGTATTCACTTTCATGACTGTGCTAGCCATTATTCCATTAAGATGGGTATTTCAATTACGTATAAAATACTTTGTTAAAATGCCGGTGCTGTTCAGAATGCTAGAATGGCCTGAGATTGTGTCCTAGAGGATTGGTTCAGATTCGCATTTACAGCCAAGTCAGGAACCATTAGTGCTTATAGTAATCAGAGTTTAGTCAGTCGTCAGAACCAGCTGCCCAGTGACAGTACAAAGCCTTGCCATCACCCAAAGCTGTCTGCCTTCTGTCACTCTTCTCTTCAAGTCGACCTATAAATAGTCCCACCTTCTCCACCGTAGCTTTCCAAATGGTCATTTCCCATCTGGAACCCATTCCAGCACCTCCTGGGGGCACCGATCTTCATCCATACACGACCCATCACAAATGTATCCCCACAGCACACACCGCTCCTGCACGCAGGCCACTCCTCACTCAGTCTTTCTCACTCTGTCTCCCAACACTTCTTGCTTCTTCCTTCCTACACATTGAGGGCGCCTCCTACTTCCTCCATTGTTAACCAGTTAGGGTTAGAGCCACCTTAGTGCTAGTGTAGCATGTCGATGAGCCAACGTGCTGTGCCAAGGAGCCTTGTGGGGCACAGGTTCAGAATCTGTGATTCTCCGCGCAGTGAGCTCCTCACCTTGGCCTGGAAGTTGGGGTGAAGCATGAAGCTAAAGTAATGCTCTTCATTTGTACAAAATCATCCCAGTTCCCCTCCGTGTACCTTCGACTGGCCAGTTACACAGCAGAGGCCCGGGAGCGGGCAACAGTGTGTGGTGTCTGGGAGATGGGAAAATCCTAAAATGGTGAAAGAGCGTTATTCTGAAAAAGGAAAAGAGGGGGAAAAGTGTCCGAACTTCTGAGAGCCTGGAATGTGGTGTCTACAAGGGAAGACATTTAAATGAAGCAAAAGAACCTGCGATCCAGCTAAAGCTAGATTATGTGAGGTGAATGGCAGCGACCAGGGCTGTATAAACGGCTGACCTGGGCTCAAACCTCTGGCACTCCCTTTCCTTCTCCCCCCACCCCTCGGTCTCAGCAAGCTCTGATATTAATAAACGTTGAATTACTTTCAGTTCACTGGCCATTATTTGTAAATTCCACTCTTTGTGAAATAATCTTAGAGAATGTTCCCAGTTGCTGGTTGGAATCCTGCCCTATGTTTATGGATCTATGGCTGCAGATCCTGGCAGGACCCTGTGCTCAACGGCGATCTGTGGTCTCTTCAAGCCAAACGGGGCCCCCCCTACAATGGGATTCTGCCTCCTGCCAGACTCCATTCTATGAACTGTTGCGTTGCTCTGGTGATTATATCATGCTTTTGCTCTGGTGATTCGTCCCTTGCAGGCACTGGATCAATAGCTAGCACAGGCCAAAATGGGTTCCAAGTCCTCCTCTTCATTTACAAATCACTTAGAACCTCACTCTACTATATCTTGTGTCGGCTGTGGCTCAGTGGGTAGCACACTCGCCTCTGAGTCTAGAAGGTTGTGGGTTCAAGTCCCACCCCAGGAACTTGCGTACATAAATCTAGGCTGACACTCCAGTGCAGTACTGAGGGAGTGCTGCACTGTCAGAGGTGTCGTCTTTCGGATGAGACGTTAACCAAAGCCCCGTCTGCTCTCTCAGGTGGACGTAAAAGATCCTTATGGCATTATTTCGAAGAGGAGCAGAGGAGTTATCCCCGGTGTCCTGACCTATATTTCTCCCTCAACCAACATAACAAAAACAGATTATCTGGTCATTTTCACATTGCTGTTTGTGGGAGCTTGCTGTGCGCAAATTGACTGCCACGTTTCTCACATTCCAACAGTGACTCCACTTCAAAAGTACTTAATTGGCTGTAAAGCGCTTTGAGACGTCCGGTGGTCGTGAAAGGCGCTATAGAAATGCAAGTCTTTCTTTCTTTTTACCTCAAAAATGGCCATCAGCCCTGTGTACCACTTCATACCCTCTGCTCCTCTGACTTTTGGCTACTGTGAGCGTCCCCCTCTCTACGCTCCATCATCAATGATACAGCTTTCAGTTGTCACAGCCCTGCGGTCTGGAACTCTGCCTCATTACATCTCTCTCAACCTCCAAAGCCTCCTCAAAACTGATACCTTCCCCACAGCACCCACCTCCCCGGCCTCTTACTTGGGCCTGACTCCCAATTGTGAACATTGGGACATTTTAGTAAGTTAAAGGTGCTACACAAATGTAAGGTGTTGTTGAAAAGAGTAGTTGAGAAGATGAGCTTTATCTGGAAGCAGTTATTAGATTATGCTAAACTTGGGTTTTAAAAGCATGAAGACTGTCAGGGGAAGGGAAGACTGGGCAGATTAACGTCGTGGAAAAGAGTAAAAGACAGCGGGATGAGTCTCGATTTCAACACAGTGAGTGAGCAGAGAGGAGGAAGTGTCTGCAGGAAGAGATATATAAAGCTTAGGAGGAACAAGAGAGAGGAAATGATATCAAAAGGTATTTTTTGGAATTCTGCATTTAACCCTCATCTGTATCTAGGTCTTCATGGTCTAGGGTAGACTTGGGCACTACATGGCAACCGGTGTGACACAATGGATATGGAGCAACGGCGGGGAAGTGGAGTTGCGGTTCAGATCAACCATGATCTAAGTGAATGGCCGAGTAGACTCGAGGGGCTGAATGGCCGAGTAGGCTCGAGGAACTGAATGGCAGAGTAGGCTCGAGGGGCTGAATGGCCGAGTAAGTTCGAGGGGCTGAATGGCCGAGTAGACTCGAGGGGCTGAATGGCCGAGTAAGCTCGAGGGGCTGAATGGCAGAGTAGGCTCGAGGGGCTGAATGGCCAAGTAAGCTCGAGGGGCTGAATGGCCGAGTAGGCTCGAGGGGCTGAATGGCCGAGTAGGCTCGAGGGGCTGAATGGCCGAGTAGACTCGAGGGGCTGAATGGCCGAGTAGACTCGAGGGGCTGAATGGCCGAGTAGACTCGAGGAGCTGAATGGCCGAGTAGACTCGAGGGGCTGAATGGCCGAGTAGACTCGAGGGGCTGAATGGCCGAGTAGACTCGAGGGGCTGAATGGCCGAGTAGACTCGAGGGGCTGAATGGCCGAGTAGGCTCGAGGGGCTGAATGGCAGAGTAGACTCGAGGGGCTGAATGGCCGAGTAGGCTCGAGGGGCTGAATGGCCGAGTAGGCTCGAGGGGCTGAATGGCCGAGTAGGCTCGAGGGGCTGAATGGCCGAGTAGGCTCGAGGGGCTGAATGGCCAAGTAGACTCGAGGAGCTGAATGGCCGAGTAGGCTCGAGGGGCTGTATGGATTCCTCCTGTTCCTAACGTTCCTACAAGAGCTGATGGCTGCGTTGATGCTTCCCAAAGCAGGATCTCACCACACACATAAAGTTGAGAAATATTGAAGCTTTTACTACCTCAGCCACTAACGTTTTGCAGATGGTTAGGAGTTTCACAGCTAGTTTCTGTAATTAGATTTGGCGGATCCCTTTAGGCTGCCAATTATTTCAGAGACGACATTTTTCGGCCACGTTCAGCAATTCTGATTAAGAGTAACTGCATTGAACTTTGCGCATTCCAGGATAAAGGGCACAAGCCCTCCTTTAAAGTGTCATCGAGAAAAACGATCCCTGAATTCCTGAGTTGGAATAATCCATATTGCAGCACGATAGAACAGACTGATGGCAGGGAGACACACTTCCACGATGGATGGTGGAAAACAGACACGTTGTGTGCAAAAATCAATAGGAGTGTCACAGTCACATCAATTCAAAGAAATGTTATATAAAAACAAGTGAAGGCACAAGTAAGGAGTGTGATGGAATACTCTCCACTTGCCTGGATGAGTGCAGCTCCAACAACACTCAAGAAGCTCGACACCATCCAGGACAAAACAGCCCGCTTGATTGGCACCCCATCCACCACCTTAAACATTCACTCCCTCCACCACCGGCACACCGTGGCTGCAGTGTGTACCATCTACAAGATGCACTGCAGCAACTGGCCAAGGCTTCTTCGGCAGCACCTCCCAAACTCGCCACCTCTTCCACCTAGAAGGACAAGGGCAGCAGGCGCATGGGAACACCACCACCTCCAAGTTCCCCTCCAAGTCACACACCATTCTGAATTGGAAGTATATCAGCCGATCCTTCATCGTCGCTGAGTCAAAATCCTGGAACTCCCTCCCTAACAGCACTGTGGGAGTACCTTCACCGCACGGACTGCAGCGGTTCAAGAAGGCGGCTCACCACCACCTTCTCAAGGGCAATTAGGGATGGGTAATAAATGCTGGCTTTGCCAGCGATGCCCACATCCCATAAAAACGAATTTTAAAATAAATGTCTCTAGCCCAGACGGAATGGATGAACATCTTCTCTGTTTGCTGACTGTAAGACTCCGATGTGAAATTAATTTGAGAGACAATCTTAGTTTAGTTCCGAACGTGCAAGATCGACATCACAAAACTGCCCTAATTCAACACTAAATTTACAATCTCACTCAAAGAAACAATGGGAGATTGATGTGGGAAAGAGAAATGTATCCCGCTGGGGGAGTTGGAGAAGTTCTTTGGAGTTTAGGATTAAGGTATGATTTTGGGGCAAGATAAAGAGAGCTTGACTTTGTATCTAGGTATGTCAAATCTGGCCTGGGGTGCTTGAAATGGAAAGTGTTCCATTCTCAACAGAACATCCCACATTTGGATGTGCACAGGATTCATACACAGATAATTCCGTTATACGGTATCTAGTTGATTCAAAGCCCCACAGGAAGAAAGAGCACTTAGGAGGAGGAACCCAAGGGATCCCTGGGGCCCCATGAAACCACACACACACAAAATCACACACAGACACACACACACTCAAACAGAGACACACACACACACACACACACACACACTGACACACACAGACACACACACTCAAACAGAGACACACACACAGACACACACACTCAAACAGAGACACACACACAGACACACACACTCAAACAGAGACACACACACAGACACACACAGACACACACATAGACACACACACTCAAACAGAGACAGAGACACACACACTCAAACAGAGACACACACACACAGACACAACACACACACAGACAGACACTGACACACACACACATAAATAGACAGGCACACACACACACAAACAGCGACAAAGACACACATACTAGAGACACACATACACATAACAGACACACAAAACAGACACACAGGACAAAGACACACATACACAGGGACAAAGACACACACATACACACACACACAGGAACAAACACATATACACATACGAGACACACACACGCGTGGGAGTGTGGGATAGTGAGGTTGATGCCTTGGGGTGTCACGTATTTGAACAAGTTGAAGTTTGTAAAGGTTTTGATGCTCATAAAAATAATTTAAAGAAACAGGAATAAAGGAAAGAAAAATGAAGATCATTAAAGCTGAACATATAATGACTTGGCCAAGGAACAGAGACTGTGGATTGTAGATTCCCGCAAGCTATAGATAAAAATGGATCATTTTCAAATCTTTTACCACAGACTGTTTAATCATTCCTTCTGTAATTCAGTGAATACAAAAGGAACACAAGATCCTTATCAAAAGGGAGTGTAGGCCTAAAACGTGCTGTGGTCTCCAGCACAAAACTGGGCAGTGGATTAAACAGAATGAGCTGACCATTAAAAACTAAAAGGATCTTTTCATGTGTTTTTTGTGAGGATTCTGTATTTAAAGGTCACAGAAAGGCTGAGGAGGGAGGGGATTTTCGGTGAAGTACGTCCCCATCTGCACTACTTTATTAATAAAATCTACAAAGCTCCCTTGATGCCTCAATGGTAGGTTTGCTGCCCAATGCAATACTGAGATTCGAAGATCAGGAAGGTTCCAGCCTTGGTTCCTGAGAGTTAGAATCTCTCCGTTGGGCTGGCTGGAGGGTCACTGCAGCTCCCCTGGGCTAAGGAGAGGGAAATCCACCAGCATTGTCACTCCTGATCGCCATTCACTAGGAATATATGAACAGGAGTAGGCCATTCAGCCCCTCGAGCATGTTCCGCCATTCAATGAGATCATGGCTGATCTGTATCCATCTCCATTCACCTGCCCTGGCTTATTATCCTTTCATACCTTGTCTAGCAAAAATCTATTGATCTCAGATTTAAAATGATTAATCTATCAATGTCTCTTTGTAATTTTATGCTCCCATCTACACTACTTACTTTGCCACCAATCTTTGTGTCATCGGCAAACTTAGATATATGGCTCTTTATTGTGTAATCTAAGTCATAAATAAATATAGTGAATAGTTGAGGCCCCAGCACAGATCCTGTGGGACAACACTAGTCACTTCCTTCCAATTCAAGTGAAAACCCATTATCCCTACTTTCTGTCTTCTAACCAATCTCCTTACCAGGTCAATAATTTGCCTTCAATTCCATCAGCTTTAATTCTAGCCAACAGTCTCTTATATGGAACTTTATCAAATGCCTTCTGGAAGTCCATATAAACTTCATCCATAGACAGTCCTCTGTCTACAACTTTAGTTACTTCCTCAAAAAATTCAATTAGCTTCCTTAGACATGACCTACCCTTTACAGATGTTGGCGGTCTCTAATCAGCTCAAATTTCTCTAAGTGCTCAGTCACTCTGTTCTTAATTAGAGATTCTAATAACTTCCCCACAACAGATGTTAAACTAACAAGTCTATAATTTCCTGGTTTCTCTCTCTGACCTTTTTTAAATAATGGAGTTACATTTGCAATTTTCCAATCTAAAGGGACAGTTCCTGAACCGAGAGAGCTTTGGACAATTTTTGGCTAAAGCATCTGCAATTTCCTCACCCACTGTCTTTAAAACCCTGGGGTGGAAACCAGCAGATCCTGGGGAATTGTCAGTCTTTAGTGCCATTATTTTTTCTAATACTGTTAAAGGGCCCACATTACCCTTGACTACCCCGTTTCTTTTAATGACCCCCTGATCACCATTTAATGACCCTTGATCACCAATGAACTCTGATTACTATTCAATGAACCCCCTGATCACCATTTAATGGCCCCTCCCATTTACTGGGAACTGAGAGCGAGGGACCAAGGCACTGCCTGCAAAACACAGGGGGCACAGTTTATGAATTCTGGGCCTGTTTGTTCAACCTCAACATTCCGTCAGGTACAAAGTGCAGAGAGAGAGGCCAGTCTCCAGGCTGCACACTAGGGGTCCCTAGTGTCAGGGTCACAATTTGCATGTATATCCCAGTGGGGAGGAGGGAACATCAAGCATTTTTTTTTAATTCGTTCATGAGATGTGGACGTCGCTGGCAACGCCAGCATTTATTGTCCATCCCTAATTGCCCTTGAGAAGGTGGTGGTGAGCCGCCTTCTTGAACCGCTGCAGTCCGTGTGGTGAAAGTACTCCCACAGTGCTGTTAGGGAGGGAGTCCCAGGATTTTGACCAAGTGACGATGAAGGAACGGCGATATACTGCCAAGTCAGGGTGGTGTGTCACTTGGAGGGGAACTTGCAGGTGATGATATTCCTATGGGCCTGCTGCTTTTGTCCTTCTAGGCGGTAGAGGTTGCAGATTTGGGAGGTGCTGCCGAAGAAGCCTTGGCGAGTTGCTGCAGTGCATCTTGTAGATGGAACACACTGCAGACACGGTATGCCGGTGGTGGAGGGAGTGAATGTTTAAGGTGGTGGATGGGGTGCCAATCAAGCGGGTTGCTTTGTCCTGGATGGTGTCGAGCTTCTTGAGTGTTGTTGGAGCTGCACTCATCCAGGCAAGTGGAGAGTATTCCATCACACTCCTGACTTGTAGATGGTGAAAAGGCTTTGGGGAGTCAGGAGCTGAGACACTCGCTGCAGAATACCCTATCATCTAGGGCTAATAGATGACAACAAACAGTGTGTTGGAATGGAAGGCAACGTCTAGGGGTCTGAAACAATTAATTTATAACATATGCTGATGACATTTTGCATGAAGCCTAATCTTTCAAAGCAGCGTTGATCCCATATTAGAAGCTGATTGGCAAGCATCCACCATTTTGGTTACTAGGTTAACATTGTTGTATCATAGTTTTTATTTTTCAGAAGGGTAAAGGGCCAAGGCTCACAAGGTATTGAAAAGGCTAGAGGAGAAGTAAGTCAGGAAATATGGTGAGACGGTGGGTAGGTGGGATTGATGGATATGGAGTGTGGGTGGGTGGGATTGAGGTATATGGAAAGAAGGTGGGATTGAGGGATATGGAGAGAAGGTGGGTGGGTGAGATTGAGGTATATGGAAAGAAGGTGGGTAGGTGGGATTGGTGGATATGATGAGAAGGTGGGATTGAGGGATATGGAGAGAAGGTGGGATTGATGGATATGGTGAGAAGGTGGGATTGAGGGATTGGAGAGAAGGTAGGTGGGTGGGTGGGATTGAGAGATATGGAGAGAAGGTAGGATTGATGGATATGGTGAGAAGGTGGGATTGAGGGATTGGAGAGAAGGTAGGTCAGTGGGATTAAGGGATGTGATGATAAGGTGGGTAGGTGGGATTGAGGGATATGATGGATAGGTGGGGCTAATCCGTTAAAAGAGATGGATTTTTTGGGAATAACAGCCTTGTCTTATTCCTAAAAATCCTTGCAATTCTGTGTTGTATAAGTCCGATGGGTCCTGTTGTGGAAGGGAGTGAGGGGCCTCTACTCCTCCTTCAACAATCTCCATCACCAATCTGTTCTTTATTTCTCCTTGAAAACTTTCCACAGGATTGTGGCTCATACACAAAGGAGATAAAATAAATATATATATTTTTACGAGCCAAAACCGTTTGGAATTTTTCCAATGTCAGGCAGAGTGCAACCGGCAGCCAACTGTCACCATTCCTAAAACATCTGATGCAGAGGAGCTGCAGTAATCCCCCTCCCAGTATAATAAATAAATAAATAAAAGATGTTTGGTTACATATCAAACTCAAAATATTATTAATGGTGGTGGGAGGGAAGAATTCTTCTGGTCACTAGATGTTACTGATACAATAAACACTGATCGTTAGAACATAAGAACATAAGAAATAGGAGCAGGAGTAGGCCAATCGGCCCTTCGAGCCTGCTCCGCCATTCAATGAGATCATGGCTGATCTTCTGCCTCAACTCCATTCACCGGCCCTATCGCCATATCCCTTGATGCCCTTACTAGTCAGAAATCTATCGACTTCTGTTTTGAATATACCCAATGACTGAGCCTCCACAACCCTCTGGGGTAGAGAATTCCAAAGATTCACCACCCTCTTTGTGAAGAAATTTCTTCTCATCTCAGTCCTGAATGGCCTACCCCTTATCCTGAGGCTGTGGCCCCTGGTTCTAGACTCCCCAGCCAAGGGAAACATTCTCCAGCAGCCCTGTAATAATTTTGTATGCTTCAATGAGATCCCCTCTCATTCTTCTGAATTCAAGAGAATACAGGCCTAGTTTACTCAATCTCTTCTCATACGACAGTCCCGCCATCCCAGGAATCAATCTCGTGAACCTTCGTTGCACTCCCTCTATGGCAAGTATATCCTTCCTTAGGTAAGGAGACCAAAATTGTACACAGTATTCCAGGTGTGGTCTCACCAAGGCCCGATATAATTGGAATAAGACTTCTTTACTCCTGTACTCAAATCCTCTTGTAATGAAGGCCTTCCTAATGGCTTGCTGCACCTGCACATTTACTTTCAGTGACTCATGTACAAGGACACCCAGGTCCCTTAGTTTTGGTGCAGCTGTAAAGGTCTTGTTTTAACACCTTTATCACTTCAGTAGAAATCGCTCAAGATGAAATGGTGACTGGGGAAAGGTGCAGGACAGTGAGTATCTTCAAAAAAAGAAAGACTTGCATTTCTATAGCGCCTTTCCCAACCTCAGGGCGTCCCAAAGCGCTTTACAGCCAATGAAGTACATTTTGGAGTGTAGTCACTGTTGTAATGTAGGAAACGCGGCAGCCAGTTTGCGCACAGCAAGCTCCCACTAACGGTAATGTGATAATGACCAGATAATCTGTTTTTAGTGATGGTGGTTGAGGGATAAATATCAGCCAGGACATCGGGGAGAACGCCCCTGCTCTTCTTCGAAATAGTGCCATAAGATCATTTACCTCCATCCGAGAGAGCAGACGGGGCCTCGGTTTAACGACTCATCCGAAAGGCGGCACCTCTGACAGTGCAGCACTCCCTCAGCACTGCACTGGGAGTGTCAGCCTGGATTGTTGTGCTCAAGACTCTGGAGTGGGACTTGAACCCACAACCTTCTGACTCAGAGGCGAGAGTGCTGCCCACTGAGCCACGGCTGGCAGAAGATGACAAAGGGGAGGGGGAATCAACTGATGGGGGAGAGAAGCAAAACTACCCCCCAATCCTGACCTGCCACCAATGGCCAACTATTGCACCAGGGATTTAACACGTTTGAAGAAAAAAACTGCAAATGCTGGACATCTGAAATAAAAACAGGGGATGCTGGAAATACACAATAGGTCTGACAGCATCTGAAAGAGAAAGGGCAGGGGAATGACTTTTTGGGTCAGAACTGATGACTGAGAGATAAATCAGCATTCCTGTAATGTTGGAAAAAGATCGAAAGGAATAGGGAAGAGGGAGAGAATCAGCAGATACTCATCACACAAAGGAAGTAATTGGGTTACATCACCTGCAAACTGTTTAATAGAAAACTGTTAGATGATATAAAAGATCATCAGTGAGATGATGCGAGAGACATAAAAAACTACCCAGAAAAATGTGCACATAGGAGGGCGAAGTCATGTTGGATGACCACAATAACCCACTCAAATAGGGTAACCCACAGTCCACGGAGCCGTGACCAAAAGCAGATTAGTACAGTGCAACGCCCAACATTGCTGTCAGCTCCTGGTGCCATCTGTGAACCCCTGTGTAAATCTGTCTGCACCGGACACACTCCACCTTGTGTCCTCTATGCAATGATTGTAATTCATCCCAACATGTTGAAACCAAAGAGCATACAATATGGAAAAGAAAACATTTTGACTTGTGTCCACTCCACCTCCTACAGATACCTCACGCTGCCCCAGCCCAGTACTAATAAAACCCCTCGTTCTTCTCTTTCTCTTCACTCCTCCCCCCACCCCTGCCCAACCAGTGCAAGCTGAGGGACCCCTGGCAAGGCAATACCTCACCCCTGCCAACCAGAGATGCCACCCAAAGGTGACGTGTACAGGACCCTGACTGTATCTGCAAATATCGTACAAGCTGCAACGCTGCACGCACACGGTTATCCTCGACTCAACCACGACCCCAGAAAGTGTGCAAAGCCTTGTGTGACTCAATAGGAAAACAAAATCATTTGCAACACACCCACGGGGTGCCTGCTGCTGCTGGCCAGGGCTTGGAGCAGTACATTGCCAGCTCTTCCAGTAACTTGTGCTGTCCGACAAACAAGCATGGTGACAATCGCCTGCAACTCATTTTCTATTGCCAACTTCTCAAATGGAGTAATTAATATCATTTAACAAAGTCTAACAGGAGGACTGGTGTCACTTCTAAACACTGGGCCCTCACAGACATGGGTCCTGAGGTGCTGGAGCTTCACTGCTGCCAGGAACAATGTGAAAAGCATTCCTTTGTCTTTTTTGAATAGCTGGGCAGCAAAATCAGCAACTCGCACGACCAACTAGTGTGAAGTTTGAGCCCAGGCAGTTCCTGGAATAGAATCTATCCTTAAAGCTTCCATTGATGCGGCAAGGCTCCTTTAAGAGGACCTTGCTTCATATCCCTCAAGAAGTGTCAGCCATGGCTCAGTGGGTAGCGTTCCCGCCTCCACGTCACAAAGTCATGGGTTCGAGTCCCACTCCAGAGACTTGAGCCCAATAATCTAGGCTGATACTCCAGTGCAGTGCTGAGGGAGTGCTGCACTGTCAGAGGTGCCGTCTTTCAGATGGGACATTAAACCGAGGCCCCGTCTGCCCTCTCAGGTGGATGTAAAAGATCCCGTGGCACTAATTTGAAGTAGAGCAGGAGAGTTCTCCCGGTGTCCTCCGGCTAAGAAAAAATGGAGCTAACCTGAATAACTTCAGTAAAAATAATCTTGGGCTGTAGGGTGGCCCCTTTATTTCCTAAAAGCTAGATATTTTTTTTTTTTAATTCTCCCTCCTGAAGGTGTGACTCATGATGGTGTACCTTGCCTGAGATGCTAGCAGACCACGGGAACCTTGTCCATATGGCTATTCTTCAGGTGCGAGTCTAGTTGATGAGTTTCAGCTGACTATTTGGCCACAGAGGGCATCACCGCCAAATCTAATGCTGTCCTCGCTCAATGTCCATAGGAGTAAGTGGGTAGCAGTCAGGAGCAGGGACACTGGCTCACTTTTCCCCTCTCTAACCCAAGGGCAATCGCAGTTACCCAGGTTGGTAGCAGCTAATTCAGAGCAAGAAGTGAACCGAGGCCTTTCTCGCATTCCACACTCATTTACCCACTGAAACACCCATGGCAGCTGATGATATTTATTTTAAGGACTGAATCTCAGGAAGACCAACTACCCTTCGGTAGACAGGTTGCAGATGGAATTCAATTTTGGGACACGGTGTGTGAGTAATTTGAGACGTGACGTGTGGTGAGTGTAGCGAGCTCGGGAGGAACAGGCGACTTTGGACCTCTGGTTCCCAAAGCTCTCCACCACTGGGGGTTTTCCTCGCCTCATGTCTGGGTCTGTTGTAGACTCATTGATCGAGATTGATTGCACTGATTAGTCAATAACTCCATTATCGTTGCATTATGCGACTACCAAGATGGTAGAAGGCGAACTCGATGGACCTTGGTCTTTTTCGTCTACCAATTCCTCTGTTCCCAGACAATAGTCTGTTGAACGTAATATCACAGTGCAAAGGGCTAGCGGTGAAAGGGTTTCTTTTTTCCTTGCAGTGGCTTGTGGCGATCATAAAACTGATGAATTCATTAATTGTGTGATTGTCACAAGCCACGTGCACGCTATTACTATACCGCTGCTCCCTTTAAAAACATTTCCGTGAACCCATTTGAACCCAGTGAGTTTGTAACTGCAGGCACAGCAGTGCACTGAGAGCAAACACCATGCGGAGTCGGTGCAGCGCGAAGCCAACACTCTCCTCTTGACAGTTTGTTCTTCAGGAGAAGCAGCTGAACACACAGCTGATGTCAACTAGCGTCCCTGGTTGCCTGGCAATGTGAGCGGATGCCAGGACACAGAATACAGATTGTCTGCCAGTTTAAGCGTCAGCTGCTCAGCAGAGAGAGGAGAACATATAAGCAGTCTCTGGATGGGGGCAGAGGTTTTGTGCCAATATTAGCACACAGAGGAGAAGAAAGAGGGGAGAACTAGTTCAGCAGCATTTACACTGGCAAGCTTGATCTGGATCACAGCCAATACTGAATTCCTTGCCGTATAAACTTGGCGCTGTCATTTGTGTAAGCTCTTCCATTTCGCACAGCTCTATAGGTCGCTATCTGAAGGCACAAATCAAAGGGAAAGATATATGTTAGGGGCACCTAATGGCTCAACGACCATGGGGTCCAGGAAGGACCTCAGTTTGATCCCAGTCTGTGTTGAGGTAGCTGATGTCAGTTAGAAACCGACAATAAACCCAGGGCTTGGAATGGGTAAAGGGGAACATTACTCAGCTCCTGACTGTCATCCAATCACCTCTACTGGGCAGTGCAAGTTATACTGACATCTGATGAGGACCACATCCTCTTCCTCCACCTCCTCCACCTTCACCTCCACCACCAACTCCTCCTCCACCTCCTATCATTATCAAATTGCCTATGGACAATCACTGTAGACCTTCATAACTGCAGAAAGGTCAAACACCTGAGGTACCATAGAACTGAAAGAGTTAGGGCAAGGAAAAGATGTCCAACCTAACAGGAATCTAACCTGTGCTGTACCCTCCCTGGGAGTGTTTGATGGGACAGCTTTACTCTGTATCTAACCCGTGGCCAATGGTGACCCCCCCAGGATGATGATGGTGGGGGATTCGGTGATGGTAATGCCGTTGAATGTCAAGGAGATGTGGTTAGACTCTCTTTTGTTGGAGACAGTCATTGCCTTCTTGTGTGGCGCGAATGTTACTTGCCACTTATCAGCCCAAGTCTGAATGTTGTCCAGGTCTTGCTGCATGCGAACAACCCCACTTCTGACCTTATGATGGAGGGAAGGTCATTGATGAAGCAGCTGAAGATGGTTGGACCTAGGACACCGCCCTGAGGAACTCCTGCAGCGATGTCCTGGGGCTGAGATGATTGACCTCATGTCTTTATCTAGCCTCCCCTTAAATGCATCTATACTATTCGCCACAACCACTCCCTGTGGTAGCGAGTTCCACATTCTTACCACTCTTTGGATAAAGAAGTTTCTCCTGAATTTCCTATTGGATTGATTAGTGACTCTCTTATAGTTATGGCCCCTAGTTTTGATCTCCCCCACAAGTGCAAACATCCTCTCTACATCCACCCTATCAAACCCTTTTATAATCTTAAAGACCTCTATTAGGTCACACCTTAGTCCTCTCTTTTCTAGAGAAAAGAGCCCCAGCCTGTTCAGTCTTTCCTGATAGTTATAACCTCTCAGTTCTGGTGTCACCCTTGTATATCTTTCTCCAGCGCCTCTGTATCCTTTTTGTAATATGGAGACCAGAACCGTGCACAATACTCTCAGTGTCTCATCACATCCTCAGGAGGTCCTAAAGCACTTCACATCTAATGAAGTATGTTTGAAGTGTAGTCACTGTTGTGGGCAAACTGGGAGCAAATTTCGGCACAGAGGTATTTTACACCAGTGGATCTGGGTACAAGCAAGCAGGCACACTATTCAAAACGGTAATAAATACAGAAAATGCTGGAAACACTCAGCAGGTGAGAGAGAGAAACAGTTTCAGGTCAAGGACCTTTTGTCAGATGCTGCCTGACCTGCTGAGTAGTTCCAGCATTTTCTGTTTTTATTTCAGATTTCCAGCATCTGCAGTATTTTGTTTTTCGATTCTAAGTGTCAGCCGTGGCTCAGTGGGTAGCGCACTCTTGCCTCTGAGTCAGTGGGCTGTGGGTTCAAGTCCTCTCCAGAGACTTGAGCACAAAAATCTAGGCTGACACTCCAGTGCAGTACTGAGGGAGTGCTGTACTGTCGGAGGTGCCGTCTTTCGGATGGGACGTTAAACCGAGGCCCCGTCTGCTCTCTCAGGAGGACGTAAAAGACCCTATGGTACTATTTCGAAGACGAGCAGGGGCGTTATCCCCTGGCCAATATTTATCCCTCAATCAACATCACTGAAGCAGATTATCCGGTCATTATCACATTGCTGTTTGTGGGAGCTTGCTGTGCGCAAATTGGCTGCCGCGTTTCCTACATTACAACACTTCAAAAAGTATTTCATTGTTTGTAAAGCGCTTTGAGACTGCCGATGGCCGTGAAAGGCGCTATATAAATGCAAGTCTTTCTAATCAAAAACTGTGTTCAGAGCCACGACACCTGAAAGGGTTAATCTGAGAGAAGGGATGAGCCAGTCAGAGGGGAATCCTTGAGGCAGGGGAGGTTGGGTGGGGTTTCTCCTACTGGTGATGTACTTGTTCCTTCAAAACATGCCTGTGAAAGCTATTAGCAAGAGGCAGCCTGACAAATGAAGCAGTGTCGGCTAAAAGGATACATCTAGCATCAAGCCACGGCTGTCAACTTGCCCGTCAGCCCAGGACAAGCACACAGTGCCCACTCGCACCGGAACCAGGTGGTTCGGTCTTGGTTCCAAAGCTCGCAGCTCTGGGAGCCAAAAAACAAATACTAACCCTGTCTGAAGGAAACTCTTTTGCCGACCCCAGTCTCTCACATTTTGGAGTGAGACGCAGTTACTTCTGTCTAAATAGCAGCACCTATTTTTTTTTTTAACGTGCCTCGCTGTAAAAACTAAACTCTGCTCCATGTGCTGCACTGAGTTTGTGATCAGTCTCACTCTCACGGGTCATAAATCGCACTCTTCTCCGATGCACTTGCAGTAGGGGCTTTCGCTCAGAAACATCTCCTCACACTCAAGAGCTAGTCCCACAGGGATGGGTGTTTGACAGGTCCCAATGGTTTAGACTGCAGAAGACAAATCCTGTTTTGCTGACACGGATTCTGACGATCCTTCCTGCTGTTTTTGGGGTCACATTCTATGAATCGATCCGTTTTTCTGTGAAAAACCAAAAGCCAGTGACCCTGCCGGACATACAATGGAGCTTCTGTTCCCTTCAATCAGGGCCGCTGAGATTTGTCCTGACTGAATAAGACAAATTCAGTTCTTATTACGTGGGATTCTGGGAAATGTTACTGGTATTTTGGAATTATATTCTGTGATTCTTCCTTCTTTTTTCTATGAAAACCAAAAACCAGTGGCACTGACACTTGGGATTGTTACAAAATTAATATTGGATGCAGGAACCTTCAATCTTTCTCGATTTCACACAAGTTAAATAATTGACTGTATCTTTATGGGTTTCCCTTCATTACAACTGTGACTAGGCTTCAATAGTACTTCACTGGCTGTGAAACGCTTTAGGATGTCTTGCGCTCGTGAAAGGCGCTATATAAATGCAAGTTTTTTTTAACATTCAAGTCACAAGCCACAAAACCAAATCTCAAAAGAGGAGCTGAATGTCACAAGAGATCTTCCAACCACAGGCCCCTCTCACCAGCGACCTCTTTCATGTCTTCAAAAGTCATCTCTTCAAATCGCCCTTTCAGTCTTACCCCAACCGCCCCCCACCCCCCCCCCGCCGCCGCCCAAGTTCTTTCACCACCTCCTCAGTGTTCAATCTCCCCTTGTAAAGTGTCTGACATGCTTCACCTCTGTTAGGAACATTGGATGAGATATTAATGGTGGACCTTCCAAGCTGTGTGAACACACCCCCAGTCCCAGCAGTTAAAAAAGTATACGGGATCCTGGGCTTCTTAAATAGAGGCATAGAGTACAAAGGTAAGGAAGTTATGATGAAACTTTATAAAACACTGGTCCAACCTCAACTGGAGTATTGTGTCCAATTCTGGGCACCGCACTTTAGGAAGGATGTGAAGGCCTTAGAGAGGGTGCAGAAAAGATTTACAAGAATGGTTCCAGGGATGAGGGGCTTCAGTTACATGGATAGAGTGGAGAAGCTGGGGTTGTTCTCCTTAGAGCAGAGAAGATTGACAGGAGATTTGATAGAGGTGTTCAAAATCATGAGGGGTCTGGACAGAGTAGATAGAGAGAAACTGTTCCCATTGGCAGAAGGGTCGAGAACCAGAGGACACAGATTTAAGGTGATTGGCAGAAGAACCAAAGGCGACATGAGGGAAAACTATTTCTACGCAGCGAGTGGTTAGGATCTGGAATGCACTGCCTGATAGGGTGGTGGAGGCAGACTCAATCGTGGCTTTCAAAAGGGAATTGGATAAGTACCTGAAGGAAAAAAATTTGCATGGCTACGGGGAAAGGACGGGGGAGTGGGATTAGCTGAAGTGCTCTCGCAGAGAGCTGGCATGGGCTCGACGGGCCAAATGGCCTCCTTCTGTGCTGTAACCATTCTATGATTCTATGATTCTTCTGTTCTCCAAATTACTGCTGTTTATTACTGTGGGTTTATGTGGGAGCACAGTGTTATTGTAATGCATTCACCCATAGCTAAATAGGCTGCTGTTAACAAATATGCAGACATGCAACATAAGGACATAGGAATTAGGGGCAGGAGTAGGCCATATGGCCCCTTGAGCCTGCTCTGCAATTCAATAAGATCATAGCTGATCTTCAACCTCAACTTCACATTCCCACCCGATTCCCATATCCCTTGATTCCCCTCGAGTCCAAAAATCTATCTCAGCCTTCAGTATATTCAATGATTCAGCATCCACAGCCCTGTGGGATTGAGAATTCCAAAGATTCACAACCCTCTGAGTGAAGAAATTCCTCATCTCAGTCTTAAATGGCCGACCCCTTATCCTGAGACTATGGCCCTTGGATTATCTGGATTGTGGACTTAGTATGAGAGGGTGCCTGTGGAAAGTAGTTAACAATAGTCACAGCCTTCAGTTGAGTAAAGGAGGTTGACAAGAAAGCAAGAAAGAAAAAAAGAATGTAAAAAAGAAATGAAAGAAAGAAAGACTTGCATTTCTATAGCGCCTTTCACAACCACCGGACATCTCAAAGCACTTTACAGCCAATGGAGTACTTTTGAAGTGTAGTCACAGTTGTACTGTAAGAAACACAGTGGACAATTTGCAAACAGCAAGCTCCCACAATGCGCTGTGCAAATAGCAATGTGATAATGACCAGATAATCTGTTTTAGTGATATTTATTGAGGGATAAATATTGGCCAGGACACTGGGGGATAACTCCCCTGCTCTTCTTCGAAATAGTGCCATGGGATCTTTTACATCCACCCTGAGAGAGCAGACGGGGCCTTGGTTTAACGTCTCATCTGAAAGACGGCACCTCCGACAGTGCAGCGCTCCCTCAGTACTGCATTGGAGTGTAAGCCTAGATTTTTGTGCTCAAGTCTCTGGAGTGGGACTTGAACCCACAACCGTCTGACTCAGAGCCATGGCTGACGCAAGGGTAAGTTCAGGATAGATGTCAGGAAGCATTTCTTAACAGGGAGGGCAATTAACAGCTGGAGTGGTTTGGATGGAAGGGCTGTTGAGGCCAAGACACTTGACACATTTAAGAGACAGCTGGATGTTGTAATGGGAAGATGTCGGGATTGGTATTCTGGAGGGAGGGGATCAAATGTGCTCAAGGATTGTCTTCACCTTGCCCTATTTTGTGATATGGTTGTTTCGCTGAATGCAGCGTAACACGGGGAAAGTGAAGAAATGATGATATCAATGGAGGGGATGTAGATGTGTAGCAGCAGTGCAAGTGAGCAACTGGATAGCACTGGTTTTTCAAGGAAACTAACGTTCCAGGACACATTGTGGATAAGCAGATCAAACCTAATTTACTCAATCAGTAGAACGACTCTAATGGTGAAAAGTCCTGCTCCAGACGGTCTAATCTGACCCATCGTGTGAGATGGGGAGCGGAGCTGTTCCTCTGTCCGCCCTGTGGTTTGCACTGGTCTCCGTATGTTAGACTTATCTGCTTGATTCACTGTTTAAATCTTCAAAATTATTCAATACCCTCAGCAAACTTAGGGAAACAATTTCTGGCAAAACTGCGCATAGCTTTTAACTTAAAGGTCCGAAATCAAGAGTGACAGGTTTGAAGCGACGGAAGGTGGTTAAATGAAAATCGCGCACACGTCAAAGCAAACTGCACTCTAACCATTCACCCACATCCATCAAACTGCACTCTGACCATTCACCCACATCCATCAAACTGCAAACGTGCTCGTCTTAACCCTCGACTCATTCACACTGCCAGGAATTGATGCATACACTCCCCATTTGTCTGGCACTTGGCTTATGTACTTAAACTGGGGAGGCAGCAGGAGAGAGAAAATCTTACTTAACTGCTAGAAAGGTGCAGAAAAACCTGTCACTATGCCAACACTAGCAACACCGTCCTGTTCAGAGACCAACTGCTCATTAATACCAGGCTCAGGTTTGTTAAAGGAACATACCCAGAGAAAGCGTAAGATAATGAGCTCCCCAGAGAGTGTGTGAAGTCTTGGCATTAACTGAAATAAAAGGAGGAAGGAAGGAAGGAAAGAACAAGGGAAAGGAAAGAAAAGGAAGAAGTAGTAAGTGCAGTATGAATTGACAGATATACTGGGCCAGAATTTTCTGTAGCAGGGCATCCTTCCTGCACCCTTCAGCTCAAAATATTTTTGCCCACAAAGTTGCTGGAAGTGCGAGCTGATAACAGCGCAATGAGGGAAACAGGGCATTGGAGACCTGAGTGAACAGGGCAACCAACGGGGTATCTCCTTAACCAATGAGATTTAAGGATTGGGAAATAAACAGCAGAAGGACTGAGAAGGAGGGTGAATTCAATGTCAAATCAGGTCCAGAAAGAGAAAGAAAGGCCGGTGCTCAGCGGATGGGATCAGTGGCAGGTCGGCAGTTAAATGTGAATTGATTGACAGTGAGTCGGGAACCCGTTGTCAAATCGCGCACATTTGCCTTTCCCGATGTTGGGTCTGCCAGCGCTGAGCAGACCCGACAGGCAGCGGTGGGGGAGCCAATTTAAATGATTAGTGGCTTGTTTACAGCCACTTAACAATGGTTTTAAACTTACCTTTTGAATTTGACAGCTCGCCCATGGATTTCACGCTGTTGCTAGCCCACATCAGCTGATGAGTTGACAGCTTCAAATGTCAAGTAAAATCTCCCACCTGACAGAGATATCTTCCCTCAGCCACAAGCTCTTCCTCACTGCATTTCCACAACAGATTCAGCATGCTGCAAGTCTTTACACAAGTCTCCATCCAGTCTGACCTCATTACCTCTCTCACCATTGACAGGTCGCTTCTGTCATCTGTACTTCACCTTCCATCTATTCCATCAGCATGGGTGCCCTTTATACTCTCTCACCTTGGTCCTCAGAGTCTGACCACGATGAGTCCCAACACCAGCAGCACCAACAACAACACCAACCTTCTCCGCAATCACCTGATGCTGCACAGGACAGAGGGCATCAGCACCCGACCACATTGCTGCCCAGGACGCCAGGGATGGCCTCACCATGGTCAGATTTACTTCACTTGATGCTGTACACCGTGGCTGCCACATGATGTGCCAGGTTGGCACCACCCCACACCAACACCATTAAAGCATCCCTACAATGACCAAGCCATTCCTTTCACACTCATCACCATTGCGGGGGGTACCGTTATGTCTCACCATTCACTGCAACTCGCTAAGCCACTTCCAAAGGTGCACACAAATCTATCCAAGATCGGAAAGTGTTGAAAATAAAGATTTCAATGTTTGACACCACATTAACAGAAACTTTACATGAACATTGGCTAAAACACCCAAGTGTCTACCCTTGTGTGTTGTTAGTTGGTATAATTGCACTAGGATGAGGATGAGTGTGAGGGGTGACTAGTGAGATGGGGATGTGATAATGTAGATAGGGAGGGGTGGGTGGAGGTGCAAGGTAAGTTGGTGTGAGTAAGGATGTGTAGGAGTAGGGTAGTGATGACAGAGTGATGGGGATGTGATGAGAGGCACAGCAGGGTGAGGTTGAGTGTGGCTTTGTACTAACGTTTCGTGATCTAATGAGATCAATGAAAGGTTTGTGCCACTGCATCCAGGTCCTCCTGACGACATCCCTGCACCAGGCTGTGTTGGTGTCCTGAGGTCTCTTCTGCCCATCGGAAGGGAAGAGGACCTCCCTGCGTGCTGTGGCACCCTCCATAAGCATATGGAGGGAGTCATGGGAGAACCTGGGTGCAGCCCTGCACCTCTGTGCAGTCATTGTCAGTGTTTGCAGCATTTCAATGCTGTAGAACACTGACAGCACAAATGTCAAACTAAATTTGGGCATGGTCCCTTTAAGGAAATCGGCTGATGACGCGTCATCAAATGACGTCACCAGACCCGCTTCCTCTAATTGGCCAGGAAACATGCTGGGCGGGCTTAACAAGCCCTATCAAGGGAAATTCATTTTATAGAGCGGGCTGGAGCCTACAGTGGGGTCGGGACCCGCCACCGATGTCGCCCGCCATGGACCCGCTGAGGTTAGTAAAATCGCAGCCAAAGAGAGGGAAAGAAAGATTGGATTAAGAGAGTGAGTAAAATGAGACAGAAAGGAAAAGTAAGAATTTTTTCTTTAAATTACATTTTTTAAATCTCCCCGAAAAATTCAAAACCTGAAGGAATGAGACTCCACACTTGTAATAGTTAATTTTCAGTGCCAGAGAGGTTGATTGGCAGTCATTAATGCATATCACTTCATTAAAAGGGTACTTACGCTGATAATGGCAAGACTTAACTTTCCGTGGCGAGTTCAATGGGCAAATACATCAAGTTCCTAAATAAAAAGTGGAGGCTAAGGGCGCGATGCCGTTTTCACGAAGCTAATGGTGGAGCGGCTCAACTCGGACGACAACTTTTGGATATTCACGTTTAACGCATCTGCCCCTTGCCTGAAGTTGCTGTACCATTTACCCATAAATAACGGCAAGCGCCATTAGCCCTGCCAATATTTTGACAGCAAATTCTGGCCCTTTAATACACAGAATCATCTAACCTGTTTGAACATCCCATTTCATGCACGGAGTAATCTGATACTATTTTGTTTCATGGTAAGAACAGCTCATTTAGTTTCTATCCATTCAGCTGTCAGCGCGCCTCTTTACCTCGAATCCTGCCAATCATCGCTGGAGTGATGTTTCCCCAAGAAGAGTGACAGTTGACGTCGATGCAAATCTCAAAACTATGTTTAGTGCCAGTTCAAACTTGAATTTGTCAAGCCTTTTTTTTGAACCAAAAGCAAAAACCTTTTCATTCCTGAACAGATCTCAACACAACTGTTCCTTCACCAGGACAAGCCTCAGCCATTTGCTGCCATTAACCCTGTTGACTGTTCCAGTGTGGCAACACCTAGTTCAAGTCAAACATCCCGACTACCCACACCTCAACTACAACCTGTCAATCCAGCCAACGACTTGCTGGCAATTGGTGTGGAAAGTGCACAGATTAAACAAATGTCACGCACAGTACAACACTGTACTCAACTCAAAAGGTGGCCGTTACTCCCTGCTCTGCTTTCAACACTTGTCACAGGCAAAAAAATAACACCCAATTATGTCACAACTCAAGTCACGTGAAAGTGGAGAAATTCAAATAACAGGAGACATCTGTTGTAGCCAATCCACTGCACTGCGTAGTGACTGACACGAAGGGGTTACATCACAAGCTACTTTTGGACTAGAGATTCTGGGCGGGTTTCCTCAGCGGTCCAAAAAAAAAACCTCCAAAAATCTGAACCTTTAAAAGCGGAGTCTATTTTCCGTCTCTGTCCAATCATTGTGCTTGTGGTCCTGTGCATTGCGTCACTGCCGGGACCCATAATCTACTGCCCCTGAACTGTGGAAGGGGGTTCGGCTGTGAGCAGAGCAGCAGCTGAGATGCTCAATGCAGCACTATGCACTCCAGTGTTTCTGTGCTTTGGGGAACCCTGTGAGCCAGTCAGACAGATCAATCGTAACAGTCTTGCATCACCTTTTGACACGGGGCTTTTGCAGCCAGCAGGCAACTGAGACTTTCATGCCATCAATCTGGGCTGCATTAAAACACTGGTCCCAGAGGTGGGCGGCCAGTGACCCACCCACTGCATTGCCCAGTTTTTTTGTTTTAATTGTAATGGAATCTCAATTATCTGCCGTAATGGAGATGACTCAAGCATACTGGAAGACTCACATCACCTGTTATGTCCGCTGTGGCTCAGTTGGTAGCACCCTCGCTTGTGAGTCAGAAAGTTGTGGGTTTCACGTCCCACTCGAGAGATTTGAGCACAAAAATCTAGGCTGACACTCCAGTGCAGTGCTGAGGGAGTGCTGCACTGTCTCTTTCGGATGAGAGGTTAAACCGAGGCCCCGTCTGCTCTCTCAGGTGGATGTAAAAGATCCCATGGCGCTATTGGAAGAAGAGCAGGGGAGTTCTCCCCGGTGTCCTGGCCAATACTTATCCCTCAACCAACATCACTAAAACAGGATTACCTGGTCATTATCAAGTTGCTGTTTGTGGGAGCTTGCTGTGCGCAAATTGGCTGCCGTGTTTCCTACATTAGAACAGTGACTACATTTCAAAAAGTACTTCATTGGCTGTAAAGCGCTTTGGGACGTCTGCTGGTCATGAAAGGCGCCAAATAAATGCAAGTCTTTCTTTCTTGATCTGAACCTACCCTGACTCACGGTTGCAGTCTAGTAGCTGAAAGGTACAATCAACCCAACTCAAATCCACAACCAGAAGTTGCAACCCAACACAGACACAAGCTAGAATGAAGTGCGCAGCACAGATCCAAACTGCATCTCAGCAACTATAAAGACATGAGCTAACTGGCATTGGCTCAAATTGTGGCTAATGATGTAGATAACAAGGAGTGGGGAAATAAATGGGCCTCAGCTGTCATTTAAAAATATCATTCTGAATCAAAGGAACACAATTATCAAACTGCACTCCAGAATTAACCGTGTGCGAAGTGCTTTGGGTGTTTGAGAGATGGGGTAATGCGTTGTATAAATGAATCTCTTTCTTTCTAACCTCCGTGTGTGAATAGGCTCCCGAATTTTATGCTGTGCAATAGACAACCCTGATTTTAAAAACCAAAAAAACATAGTCTCTTTGGCAACGATCTCAGTCTCTAAATTTAAAAACATTTGGTGAAAATTATCTACAAAAAAAAAAACAGTTGGAGCAGAGAGTGGAAAAAACAGTTGGAGCAGAGAGTGGAAAAAGCAGGGAGTCGCTGAGCTTGTGAAGAGGAGCAGGTGAGGAGTGGGAGGAAGAAGAGAAGAGATGGTGGATTACTCATTGACACCAAAGACGGGAAGCTGACTGCACACCTGTACAAGGCTCTTTCCAACACAGATAATCAACACCAAACTGAAGCTGGACAAAGAGAGTGAGAATATGGTGAGGGTTCCTCGGGAGACGGCATTAGAGGAAGCACATGAAAAAAAAGCTGCTGAAATACAAAGACTGCAGGGGGAAACAGTGTGACGTGCATGGGGTGGAGAAGATTGGTGGGAGAATGAATGGGAGGATTCTTAAAGCAGTTGGAGATGAGAGAAACACAGGTTGTTAGTGTAAAAGGGACAGAGGGCAGCAGGGAAGGCACTGGGCCAGATTACCAATAAAATGAAAAAATGTTCAAAGGTTCATGGTGAAAAAGGATTGTGCAAGGGTTGAAGGGCTAGTGGGCAAAACTCAATTGGTTGAATGGTAGTGTTGAAATGCCTGATAACACCAGCTCATCTGTATGGTGGTGGGAGAGGAGCTACCAGGTTTTGCTGTTTGTGGAGTTCACACAAAATAATGGAAGTTGTGTATACCATCGACAAGATGCACTGCAATAACTTGCCAAGGCTTCTTCGGCAGCACCTACCAAACCCGCGACCTCTACCACCTAGAAGGACAAGGGCAGCAGATGCATGGGAACACCACCACCTCCAAATTCCCCTCCAAGTCACTCACCATCCTGACTTGGAAATATATCGGCGTTCCTTCATCGTCGCTGGGTCAAAATCCTGGAACTCCCTCCCTAACAGCACCGTGGGAGTATCTTCACCACACAGACTGCAGGGGTTCAAGAAGGCGGCTCACCACCACCTTCTCAAGGGCAATTAGGGATGGGCAATAAATGCTGGCCTGGCCAGCGACGCCCACATCCCATGAATGAATATAAAAAAGTAGCAGGTGAAGGTGTATACGTGGTCGCCCTGTGAGTGCTAGTTCACCGAGAACTTGCCAGCGAATGTCATTACGAAGACGACTGAACACCCGAAAGCGGAAAAGCATGAAAGCATCGAACATATCTTCAAGTGAAACAAGAGTGAATAAAATTGATTTTTCTTCTAAGTGTGCACATTTATGGTTGATTTCCTCTCTCTAACCCCAAAGGCCCAAGTTCTCTGTAAAGCTGGCAATCATTAACTGTTCCAATAGAGTAAACACAGAGCACTGAACCCATTTAAATCAGGTGCAGTCAATATTTACTAAACCTGCATCCAGATAATTGGATTCCCCAACTGGTGAACTGGAATCCTCTTGGTTGGGCACATCTATAAGCTTCTTAACATCGTAACAGCAAGACAGGAAGTGTAAACAAGACACAGCATTCAGCTCCCACCATCAGCACACCAGATGCATAGGGCAATAGTCTTACCAACACACTTCAATAGAAGAGAATACACAGTTATTATAGCCAGGGACGAGGGGTAAAGGGAATCAGTAGCTTTACTGGATTATGATGTGACCAGCTATTGAGTCTCACTCTAAAACATTGTACAGTTTTATAAAAGTTAAAAGGGATAACAAAATTCTAAAAAAAAAAATCCATCTGCTGCAGTGTATCTGTATCTTACTGAGCAAAACTGAGTGGAGACTGGGTGGCACTGGGGTCGTTCATCTCTGGGACCTGGGTTCAAACCAGTCCTGACTGTTGGGGTGAAAGTCTAACATGAAATGAGTTTGGGATAGCGTCAGTATTGATTTCCTTGGCGGAAAATGAGAGGATGTTCAGTTTCAACCCTAATCGAGACACAAAATGGTCTGCTGGCTCAGAGGCCCTAAGACAGGCAGAGTTAGAAATTGAAAGCGTCACACTGGTGCAGTGGGGAAGGGGGTCTGCTGTTCCCAGCAACGGGCCTGATATAAATTACTGGGGTAGTGTAGAGGGAAATAGCAAGGTGGTCCACCTTATCCTCAATGAGCGCAAAATTCACTTAGAAATATATTTACTGTGGCAACAAGAGCAGGTCAGAGGCTGGATATTCTGCGGCGAGTGTCTCACCTTCTGACTCCCCAAAGACTTTCCACCATCTACAAGGCTCAAGTAAGGAGTGTGATGGAATACTCTCCACTTGCCTGGGTGAGTGCAGCTCCAACAACACTCAAGAAGCTCGACACCATCCAGGACAAAGCAGCCCGCTTGATTGGCACCCCCTCTACCACCTTAAACATCCACTCCCTCCACCACCGGCATACCGTGGCTGCAGTGTGCACCATCTACAAGATGCAGTGCAGCAACTCGCCAAGGGTTCTTCGGCAGCACCTCCCAAACCAGCGACCTCTTCCACCTAGAAGGACAAGGGCAGCAGACACATGGGAACACCACCACCTCCAAGTTCCCCTCCAAGTCACACATCATCCTGACTTAGAAGTATATCGCTGATCCTTCATCGTTGCTGGGTGAAAATCCTGGAACTCCCTCCCTAACAGCACTGTGGGAGTACCTTCACCACACGGACTGCAGCGGTTCAAGAAGGTGGCTCACCACCACCTTCTCAAGGGCAATTAGGGATGGGCAATAAATGCTGGCTTTGCCAGCGACGCCCACATCCCATAAAAATGAATTAAAAAAATTAAAAAAATTTAGAAGCAATCTGTGCCATAGTATGGGGCTGCAGAAGATATGAAATGCACAATGAGAAGATACCAATATGCAAGGCATTTAACATACCTCATCGGTCTTACTGGTCCACAGCAAGACTGCAATTACAGAGTGAGACTGGTTAAATGTGACTCACTTAAGAGAGCTCATGGAAAATATAAACAAAATTAGAGACAGGTCCGTGAAGCAGGAACTCCCACCTCACATTTACAGCTTTCTCCCTGCTCTGACATTCACTAGAAACTCCCCCAACTCCCAATCATCCCAAGACTCAGCCCTAGATTTGGTTTGGGAAAAAAAAAAGAGGGAGATGTGCCGTACTCCTTGTGGTACCAGGTGCTACTACCAACCAAGTCAATGGCTATTCTCAGAGGTTTCTGCTACTGCAGCTCTTTACTGCAACCACTAGGAGGTGAACTTCATCGCAGGCCTGCTGGAAGGCTCAGCATACTCCTTTCACAGAGCTTTCTGCTGTCCACTTGGGGTGCCACTTCCTAAAAAATGTCAAGGACATCAGTCGGGCAAGATCGGCCCTTCTGAATCTGCGACTCGGTTATTTTCACAGAAGTACTCCTCAACTTCATTCCTCACGATCAATTCTGTTATTTTGACACTTTCATGGGTCTGCAGATTTGTTTCGTCATCTTTCTTGAAGATAGCTACCACACGGCCTTGTTTCCAATCCCCTGCATTCACTGACTCCCTCATGATGAGTGTTGGTACTTTGTAGGTTTGGTTCCCAGTGTTGCTTAGCACCCTGGGGATTGCAGCCCACACCCCTGTGGATTTATTGCTTCTGAGCTACAAGCAGACAAGAGTGGAGTGCACGTTATTCAGTGCATTGGCACCAATATGGTGTAGGGGAAATCACTGTGATTATAACTCTTCATTCATCCTCTCAAACTGCTCCCACTCATCCTCTCAAACTGCTCCCACTCCAGTTACAGCCCCGTACTCACCAGGACTTCACCCCAGTGTTATCCAGCTCAAAACACTCTCTCCACACACAGCCCAAGTTTGGAAGGACAAAATCTAGAATTTTCCTGCTGGGTGTTTATCACAGTTCAAGTTCCCACAGATTTCACACTCCCAGTGTTACACTGTACTGAAATCCCAGTCACAGCACTGAATAGATAAATATTTTTGACAGATGGATTGGAAAGGAATGAACAGCTGATTTTTGCTGTCCAGGCTACACCATCTCCTGTCAAACCCAGGCCCTGACTGAAGTTACCAGAACAAATCTTGGGCGCTTTTAAGAGAGGGATTTATTCAGTGAAATGAAGAAACATCCTCGCTTCTCTTCATGCCCCTCCTCACTTGTACTTTCTCACAGAAGATGGATGATCCAACCATAAGAGATTAGCGTGTAAAGTTAAAGCACATGGGATTGGGGGTAAGGTACTGACTTGGATAGAGAACTGGTTGGCAGACAGGAAGCAAAGAGTTGGAATAAATGGGTCTTTTTCCATGTGGCAGGCAGTGACTAGTGGGGTTCCGCAGGGATCGGCGCTAGGACCCCAGCTATTCACTATATATATTAATGATCTAGACGAGGGAACTAGATGTAATATCTCCAGGTTTGCAGACGACACAAAGCTGGGTGGGCGTGTGTGCTGAGAGGAGGCTGCCGAGAAACTCCAGTATGATTTGGACAGGTTGGGTGATTGGGCAGAAGCATGGCAGATGCAGTATAATGTGAATAAATGCGAGGTTATCCACTTTGGTGGCAAAAACAGGAAGGCAGATTATTATCTGAATGGCAATAGATTGGGAAAAGGGGAAGTGCAACGAGACCTGGGTGTCCTTGTGCACCAGTCGCTGAAGGTAAGCATGCAGGTGCAGCAGGCAGTTAAGAAGGCAAATGGTATGTTGGCCTTCATAGCGAGAGGATTTGAGTACAGGAGCAAGGATGTCTTGCTGCAGCTGTACAGGGCCTTGGTGAGACCACACCTTGAGTATTGTGTGCAGTTTTGGTCACCTTATCTGAGGAAGGATGTTCTTGCCATGGAGGGAGTGCAGCGAAGATGTACCAGACTGATACCTGGGATGGCAGGAATGACGTATAAGGAGAGATTGGGTCGATTGGGCTTATACTCGCTGGAGTTTAGAAGAATGAGAGGAGATCTCATTGAAACTTATAAAATTCTAACAGGGCTCGACAGACTGGATGCAGGAAGGATGTTCCCGATGGCGGGTGAGTCCAGAACAAGAGGTCACAGTCTAAAGATAAGGAGTAAGCCATTTAGGACAGAGATGAGGAGGAATTTCTTCACCCAGAGAGTGGTGAACCTGTGGAATTCTCTACCACAGAAGGCCGTTGAGGCCAAGTCAGTAAATATATTCAAGAAGGAGTTAGATATATTTCTTAAGGCTAAAGGGATCAAGGGATATGGGGAGAAGGCAGGGACAGGGTACTGAGTTTGGATGATCAGCCATGATCTCATCGAATGGCAGAGCAGGCTCGAGGGGCCAAATGGCCTACTCCTGCTCCTATCTTCTATGTTTCTATGTATTCCCACTCACGCACCAACTGCAACACATGGACTTTTTTTTCAAGGTATTAGCTCCAGAGTCAAGAAAACAAGACAGAGCAACAACGTACCAAGGGCCTCACATGTAAAATGCCTGGTAACTCCCTGTGCAACATCAGAAAAGACTCACCACCTTACCCACTGCACAGATAAAGGGTCTTCCAGACAAACCCACATCGGAATTGTAAATTAACCCCGTTACATAGTGGAGATCTTTAATTGGCAAACTTCCACAGACAGGCTCCCTGCACAAAGAACAAATTGGTTCTTACTCACACTCTACACTTCCCCACTTTCTCTGTGAAATGTTATTCACCATAATTGCACCAAATGAACTTTCCTCTTCACATGTTCTGCCCAACCCTTCATTTACAGCTATCTGCGACACCGCAATTCTATTCAATTCTAAAATCACCACCCAAAAATAACCCAAAAGGGAACAACAAAAAAAGCAAAAGCAGGCGCCATTCCTCTGTAGTTTACTCAGAAACTGTGACGTGGGGGGTTACTGTATTGTTTACCATCACTTTAAACAGTCAGCTTCATGGCACGGCTCAGATTATGGCCGCCAGTTGGACCGCATGGATCCTGTCAGAAGGCCAGAAAGTCAACAAGGTAAATAGCACAAAAAACAAAACACTGTGCCTGACTTGCTGAGAGTTTCGTCGAATCATAGAATTATATGGCACAGGAGGAGCCATTCGACCCATTGTGCTTCTGCCGGCTCTTTGAAAGAGCTATCCAATTAAGCCCACGTCCCTTAGCCCTGCAAATTTTTCCCTTCAAGTATTTATCCAGTTCTCTTTTGAAAGTTTTTATTGAATCTGCTTCCACCGCCCTTTCAGGCAGCGCATTCCAGATCACAACAACTCGCCGCTTAAACAAAATTCTCCTCATCGCCCCGCTAGTTCTTTAAATGTGTGAAACTTTTCCAGCATTTTCGGTTAAGGCCAATAGGATTTTGTGTTGTACAGTGCATGGAACAGGACACAAAGCAGAGTGCGACACTGAGCCGATACAGGGTATCGGTTCCACCCCATCTGGTGCACTGTGTGCACTTCTGGTCACAATATTACAGGAACAACATCTTTACACCGGAAAAGGAGCAGCATAGAGCTACTAATCCAAGACTGCCGAGTGACATGGAGAAAAAAAGAAGCGGAGCTTGTTTACAATAGAGAAGAAAAGATTTCGAGAGGATCTTACTGAGGTATTCAAGCTCCTTAAGGGTGTCAATAAGATAAAGGTTGAGACACTGTTAACCGTGGCCCCAAGAACGACAATGAGCTCAGATGAGGGAAGAGATTGGATAAATCAGATATAATGTACACGCAGGACGGGGAATGACGTGACTGAAGCTTTTAATATCAGGAATTTTAAGAGGGAATTGGAAAAAAGAAAAGACTTGCATTTATATAGCGCCTTTCTCGACCACTGGACATCCCAGAGTGCTTTACAGCCAGTGAAGTACTTTTGATGTGCAGTCACTGTTGTAATGTAGGAAACGCGGCAGCCAATTTACGCACAGCAAGCTCCCACAAACAACAATGTGATAATGACCAGATAATCTGTTTTTGTTATGTTGGTTGAGGGATAAATATTGGCCAGGGCACCAGGGTTAACTCCCCTGCTCTTCTTCGAAATAGTGCCTGGGGATCTTTTCATCTACCTGAGAGAGCAGACGGGGCCTCGGTTTAATGTCTCATCTGAAAGATGGCACCTCCGACAGTGCAGCACTCCCTCAGTACTGCACTGGAGTGTCAGCCTAGATTTTTGTGCTCAAGTCTCTGGAGTGGGACTTGAACCCACAACCTTCTGACTCAGAGGCGAGGGTGCTACCCACTGAGTCAGAGCTGACACACAATGAAGGCATTTGATGAAAAATTTAATTGTGGGATAGTGGTAGCAAACTGTGTATTCTGTTTGTGAATTGTGCAGCTGGATGAATCGAATGAAATGGTCTTTTCCCATCCCTGTATGTTCCTGTGTTCTTAACTGAGCCTCAATTAAAGTCGTATCTCACATAGAGCTGTGCACTGGCCAACGCATGGGCACCTCACCATCCCCACATAGCAGAAGAGTATGAAATTATTTAACTTAAATGCTGGATTGCACACTTAGTATGGTTGCAAATATTTACCCTCAGATGATGCTGAAGCAGAGGGCACCCCCCAAAAATACTTGGCAGGTCAAAGGTAGGATGGTGGGAATGTGTGCAGGAAAACCTTAATAGAAGAGGGAACATAAGAAATAAGAGCAGGAGTCGGCCATACGGCCCCTCGAGCCTGCTCCGCCATTCAATAAGATCATGGCGGATCATCGACCTCAACTCCACTTTCCCGCCCGATCCCCATATCCCTTGATTCACCTAGAGTCCAAAAATCTATCTATATCAGCCTTGAAAATACTCAAAGACTCAGCATGCACAACCCTCTGGGGCAGAGAATTCCAAAGATTCACAACTCTCTGAGTGAAGAAATTCCTCCTCATCTCAGTCTTAAATGGCCTACCCCTTATACTGAGACTTTGGGGGAGAGATTGGGAATCATCCCGTTTGGGGTGCAATTATCGGCCGGGCGCAAAGTTTAGTGCCTGGCGCTAATTATCGCCTCTGACTGCAAACTTGGCTTCTATCGCCCCTGGAGGTGATTGGAGTGCTAAATCAGGCGCTACACACCTCTCTTAAGGCACTAACACCGAGGAGCGAGGCGCTACCTCAGAGCACTGGCAAAGCTCATGTGATAGAAGCATAGAAGCATAGAAGATAGGAGCAGGAGTAGGCCATTCGGCCCCTCGAGCCTGCTCCGCCATTTAATGAGATCATGGCTGATCATCCAAATTCAGTAGCCTGTTCCTGCTTTCTCCCCATATCCCTTGATCCCTTTAGCCTTAAGAAATATATCTATCTCCTTCTTGAATATATTTAATGAATTGGCCTCAACTGCCTTCTGTGGTAGAGAATTCCACAGGTTCACCACTCTCTGGGTGAAGAAATTCCTCCTCATCTCAGTCCTAAATGGCTTACCCCTTATCCTTAGACTGTGACCTCTGGTTCTGGACTCCCCCACCATCGGGAACATCCTTCCTGCATCTAGTCTGTCTAGTCCTGTTAGAATTTTATAAGTTTCAATGAGATCCCCTCTCATTCTTCGAAACTCTAGCGAATATAAGCCTAATCGACCCAATCTCTCTTCATATGTCATTCCTGCCATCCCAGGTATCAGTCTGGTAAATCTTCGCTGCACTCCCTCCATGGCAAGAACATCCTTCCTCAGATAAGGTGACCAAAACTGCACACAATACTCAAGGTGTGGTCTCACCAAGGCCTTGTACAACTGCAGCAAGACATCCTTGCTCCTGTACTCGAATTCTCTCGCTATGAAGGCCAACATACCATTTGCCTTCTTAACCGCCTGCTGCACCTGCATGCTTACCTTCAGCGACTGGTGCACAAGGACTCCCAGATCTCGTTGCACTTCCCCTTTTCCCAATCTATTGCCGTTCAGATAATAATCTGTCTTCCTGTTTTTGCCACCAAAGTGGATAACCTCGCATTTATCCACATTATACTGCATCTGCCATGCATCTGCCCAATCACCCAACCTGTCCAAATCATACTGGAGTTTCTCTGCATCCTCCTCACAGCACACACACCCACCCAGCTTTGTGTCGTCTGCAAACTTAGAGATATTACATCTAGTTCCCTCGTCTAGATCATTAATATATATTGTGAATAGCTGGGGTCCTAACACCGATCCCTGTGGTACCCCACTAGTCACTGCCTACCACTTGAAAAAAGACCCGTTTATTCCAACTCTTTGCTTCCTGTCTGCCAACCAGTTCTCTATCCAAATCAGTACCTCACCCCCAATCCCATGTGCTTTAACTTTGCACGCTAATCTCTTATGCGGGACCTTATCGAAAGTCTTCTGAAAGTCCAAATACACCACATCCACTGTTTCTCCCTTATCTATTCTACCAGTTACATCCTCAAAAAATTCCAGTAGATTAGTCAGGCATGATTTCCCTTTTGTAAATCCATGTTGACTTTGTCCGATCCTGTCACTGTTTTCCAAGTGCTCTGCTATTACATCTTTTATAATGGACTCTAGCATTTTCCCCACTACCAATGTCAGGCTTACCGGTCTATAATTCCCCATTTTCTCTCTACCACCTTTTTTAAATAGTGGGGTTACATTAGCTACCCTCCAATCCATGGGAACTGTTCCAGAGTCTATAGAATTTTGAAAGATGACCAGCAATGCATCTACTATTTCTAGGGCCACTTCCTTAAGTACCCTAGGATGTAGATTATCAGGCCCTGGGGATTTATCGGCCTTCAATCCCGTCAATTTCCTGAACACCATTTCCCTACAAATAGTGATTTCATTCAATTCCTTCCTCTCATTAGACCCTATGTTCCCCGACATCTCTGGGAGTTTATTTGTGTCCTCCTTTGTGAAGACAGAACCAAAGTATGTATTTAATTCGTCAGCCATTTCTTTGTTCCCCATTATAAATTCCCCTGATGTCAGTCAGCAATGGAACACAGACACACTGGTGCCAGCCAGTTCTTAAAGGGGAGGGTCGATCTTGCTCTCCATCCACACCCTGCTCATTGCAGCCTTGAATTTCGGCCTGGAGAGTCCTGTACATCAAATCTGCTGGAAAGAACAATGGAGAGGCCCAGGGAAAGAGCTCAGAGTGCAGCCCCCACAGTCTCTTCTAAATCGATGCAAGGAAGGTCAAATCAAAATGAACCTGCAAAGTGCTGCTCAGAACCCAAAACTCCTTCACACAGCATTGAATATCTCCAGAAGTCTCTCTCTCTCTCTCTCTCTCAGAATGCGTGGTGCAAAAATGTCGCCGACAAAAAAAGGCAGGGAGCAGTCGCCTTTAAATAGCGCTCACCTCAGTCCCTTCCCGACTGCAAAACGCTCCCCTCAACCTGTCGTTGCTAAAGGCAGGTGGTGCCACTCAATATCTGATCCGGGGCGTTACACGCTCGACTGACGTCACGATCTGCGGGCGCAGGAGATCGTGGCGGTAGTGTTTAGCGCCGCCGTAAAATGTCTGGTCAATTTCGCAAGCGGCGCAAACATTGCTGAGCCCGGGCGCTAGTTGCTTTACGCCACATTAACGCCCTCTTAGGGCGCTAATGGGAGGCGCAAAGCAACCGAATTTTTCCCCCTATGTCCCCTAGTTCTAGACACTCCAGCCAGGGGAAACAACTTCTCAGCATCTACCCTGTCAATCCCTTCAGAATCTTGTATGCTTCAATGAGATCACCTCTCATTCTTCTAAACTCCAGAGAGTACAGGCCCATTCTACACAATCTCTCCTCATAGGACAGCCCTCTCATCCCAGGAATCAATCTAGTGAACCTTCGTTGCATCGCCTCCAAGGCAAGTATATCCTTCCTTAGATAAGGAGACCAAAACTCTGCACAGTACTCCAGGTGTGGTCTCACCAAGGCCCTGTACAATTGTAGCAAGACTTCCTTACTCTTATACTCCAAAACCCTTGCAATAAAGGCCAACATGCCATTTGCCTTCCTTATTGCTTGCTGTACCTGCATGCTAGCTTTCTGTGTTTCTTGCATGAGGACACCCAAATCTCTCTGAACACCAACATTTGAAAGTTTCTCACCATTTAAAAAATATTCTGTTTTTCTATTCTTCCTACCAAAGGGAAGAACTGCTACACATGGCAAATGTCAGTGATGTGGGGGGCTCGTCAGCATGTTTGCTGGACCAGGCGGACTCCCCTCCATGGTCCTACATGAGTCCTGCTGCTATGGAAGTGATTCTGGCCACTGCGTGTCGTAGGCGGAAATTCTGGTGAGAGCAGGAATTCCCGCCGATATGCCTATCAGCAGCCTGTGGTTCCAGGCACACTCTCTTGGCTGTCTGATGGCTACTAAAGGTACCTGCGCTGATTGGAGGATCTGGTAGAGCCCAGGGTTATCTAGATGCACCTCAGAAAATGTTGCTAAACATTGGGACTGCCGGGGATTGCCTGAAAACCAGTTGCACAGTCCCCATGACATGTGAGGAAATCTGAACATGAACAGGGAGGGGGCACGGAAAGGCAGGGGGTAAACGCAGTAAGAGAAAGAAAGCTACATTATGACTAAGTGAGGCTCGACACTCAGCCAAGTCGACTGTTACAGTCTGGAATGACTGAAGCCCAAGGCCAGCATTCAACATCTCAGCCATGCAATGCGACACAGCATGGAGGGAGCAGAAAGAAGAAAGACTTGCATTTCTATAGCGTCTTTCACAACCTCACGATGTCCCTCAACTCCTTACAGCCAATGAAGTACTTTTGAAGTATAGTCACTGTTGTAATGTAGGAATTGCGACAGCCAATTTGCGCACAGCAAGCTCCCATAAACAGCAATATGATAATAATCAGATCATCCGTTTTTATGATTTTTAGTTGAGAGATTCGTATTGGCCAGGACACTGGGGAGAACTCCCCTGCTCTTCTTCGAAATAGTGCCGTGGGATCTTTTACATCCACCTGATGGGTCAGATGGGGCCTCGGTGTAACATCTCATCCGAAAGACGGCACCTCTGACAGTGCAGCACTCCCTCAGTACTGCACTGGTTTATGTGCTGATGTTTCTGGAGTGGGACCCATAACATTCTGACTCAGAGGCGTGAGTGCTACTCACCCAGCCATGTCTGACACCTAAGAAAGAGATCGAGAGATGGGGCAAGAACATTACAGAGAGTTAATACTGGGATAGCAAGCTGTTAGCAGTGATTTACAAGGTTTTAAACTAAGTGAATGCAT
This sequence comes from Squalus acanthias, assembly GCA_030390025.1. Taxonomy (NCBI): domain Eukaryota; kingdom Metazoa; phylum Chordata; class Chondrichthyes; order Squaliformes; family Squalidae; genus Squalus; species Squalus acanthias. The sequence goes on along the minus strand of CM059441.1, from coordinate 56,998,709 downwards.
TTGATAGCTCTGCAAATCATGAATATGGTTTACAAATCTCAAGAATTACTTCTCATTGTCAGCTATTTGTACACTAAAAGGGATCATCAGCATTCTGCGGATAGACAGCTGTAGGTCACAATAACCTCGCTAAACCTTTCTTTACATCTTAAAACAGTGAAACAACAGAAATCATGAGCCGATTTTGTGTTTTATTTACTCCAAAGTGATAGGGGCACAGGCAAGGGCCAGCACGATGCAAGTAAAACACTTATAAAGGGGACAAAGGGATCACACAGAAATATACCCAACCAGTGTGCTGTCTCCCAGCAGCAGTCAGAGTTAGATCAGAGCAGAAAATCACTCTGCAACATTTCTCTACCTGGAACACTGTTACCTGCTGTTGTCTGTTTCTCCAGCGCTCTGTTTTTTACTCCCGTTCCCTATTTCCCCATTCTGTACTGTCTCTATCAGCTTTTCTCCATTCCCAACTACTTCTCTGGTCTTTCTCCCTGACATTCTATTTATCCCATTTTTGTCATTTTCTATTCCCTCTCTCTCCCATTCTCTCTCTCTATTCCCTCTCTTTCCTCATTCTCTCTCTCTATTCCCTCTCTCTCTCCTCATTCTCTCTCTCTATTCCCTCTCTCCTCATTCTCTCTCTATTCCCTCTCTCCTCATTCTCTCTCTCTAGTCCCTCTCTCTCCTCATTCTCTCTCTCTCTATTCTCTCTCTCATTCTCTCTCTCTCTCTATTCTCTCTCATTCTCTCTCTTTCTCTCTCTTTCTCATCATTCTCTCTCTCCTCATTCATTCTCTCTCTCTCATTCTCTCTCTATTCTCTCTCTCTCATTCTCTCTCTCTCTATTCTCTCTCATTCTCTCTCTCTTTCTCTCTCTTTCTCATCATTCTCTCTCTCCTCATTCATTCTCTCTCTCTCTCATTCTCTCTATTCTCTCTCTCTCATTCTCTCTCTCTCGATTCTCTCATTCTCTCTCTCTATTCTCGCTCTCTCTCATTCTCTCTCTCTCTATTCTCTCTCATTCTCTCTCTCTCTTTCTCTCTCTTTCTCATCATTCTCTCTCTCCTCATTCATTCTCTCTCTCATTCTCTCTCTATTCTCTCTCTCCCTCATTCTCTCTATTCTGTCTCTATTCTCTCTCTCTCTCTCATTCCTTATTCTCTCTCTCTCATTCTCTCTCTCTCGCTCTCATTCCCTCTCTCTCTCGATTCTCTATTCTCGCTCTCTCTCATTCTCTCTCTCTCTTTCTCTCTATTCCCTCTCTCTCTCTATTCTCTCTCTCTCTCATTCTCTCTCTCTCATTCTCTCTCTCTCATTCTCTCTCTCTCATTCTCTCTCTCTCTCATTCACTCTCTATTCTCTCCCTCTCTCTATTCTCTCCCTCTCTCTATTCTCTCTCTCTCTCATTCTCTCTCTCTCTCTCTCATTCTCTCTCTCTCTCTCATTCTCTCTCTCTATTCTCTCTCTCTATTCTCTCTCTCCTAATTCTCTCTCTCTCTTAATTCTCTCTCTATTCTCTCTCTCATTCTATCATTCTCTCTCTCTATCATTCACTCTCTCTCATTCACTCTCTCTCTCATTCACTCTCTCTCTATTCTCTCATTCTCTCTCTCAATCTCTCTCATTCTATTCTCTCTCTCCCTATTCTCTCTCTTTCTCTCTCTTATTCTCTCTCTCTATTCTCTCTCTTATTCTCTCTCTCTATTCTCTCTCTCTACTCATTCTCTCTCTCTCTCTCATTCTCATTCTCTCTCTATTCCCTCTCTCTCTCTCTATTCTCTCTCATTCTTTCTCTCATTCTCTCTGTCTCTCTCCTCACTCTCTATTCTCTCTCTCTCTCATTCTCTCTCTATTCGCTCTCTCTCTCTCTCTCTCATTCTCTCTCATTCTCTCATTCTCTCTCTCTCACTCTCATTCTGTCATTCTCATTCTCTCTATTCTCTCTCTCATTCTCTCTCTATTCTCTCTCTCTCTCTCATTCTCTCTCTCTCATTCTCTCTCTCATTATCTCACTCTCTCTCCTCTCTTCTCCTCTCTCTCTCCTCTCTTCTCTTCTCTCTCTCCTACCTTCTCTTCTCTCTCTCCTCAGTCTCTCTCACATTCTCTCTCTCTCCTCTCATTCGCTCTCTCTCCTCTCATTCTCGCTCTCTCTGATTCTCGCTCTCATTCTCTCTCACTCCTCTCTCCTTCTCTCTCCTTCTCTCTCTCCATCTCTCTCTCATTCACTCTCTTTCTCATTCGCTCTCTCTCTCATTCGCTCCCTCTCTCATTCGCTCTCATGCTCTCTCTCCCTATCTCTCTCTCCCTATTTCTCTCTCCCTATTTCTCTCTCCCTATTTCTCGCTCTCTCTATTTCTCTCTCTCATTCTCTCTCTCTCATTCTCTCTCTCTCATTCTCTCCCTCTCTTCTCTCTCTCTATTCTCTCACTCTCTCACTCACTCTCTCACTCTCTCTCATTCTCTCTCATTCTCTCTCTCTCGCTCTTCTCTCTCTCTCATTCTATCTATTCTCTCTCTCATTCTCTCTCATTCTCTCTCTCTGTCTCATTCTCTCTCTCTCTCTATTCTCTCTCTCTTCTCTCTCATTCTCCCTCATTCTCTCTCTCTCTCTCTATCTATTCTCTCTCTCTATACTCTCTCTCTATTCTCTCTCTTCTCTCTCTTTCATTCTCTCTCTCATTCTCTCTCTCTATTCTCTCTCTCTCTCATTCTCTCTCTCACACGTTCTCTTCTCTCTCATTCTCTCTCAATTCTCTCTCTCTCTATTCTCTCTCTCATTCTCTCTCTCTTTCTCTCTCTTTCTCATCATTCTCTCTCTCCTCATTCATTCTCTCTCTCATTCTCTCTCTATTCTCTCTCTCCCTCATTCTCTCTATTCTGTCTCTATTCTCTCTCTCTCTCTCATTCCTTATTCTCTCTCTCTCATTCTCTCTCTCTCTCTCATTCCCTCTCTCTCTCGATTCTCTATTCTCGCTCTCTCTCATTCTCTCTCTCTCTTTCTCTCTATTCCCTCTCTCTCTCTATTCTCTCTCTCTCTCATTCTCT
>CM059441.1:56918830-56995164 GCA_030390025.1 Squalus acanthias | reverse complement strand
CCACACAGACAGTCACCCGAGGCCGGATTCGAACCCGGGTCCCTGGCGCTGTGAGGCAACAGTGCTAACCACTATGCCACCGTGTTGCCCTCATTCTCTCTCTCTCTTATTCCCTCTCTCTCTCATTCTCTCTCCACATTCTCACTTTCCCATTCCCTCTCACTCTCTTCCCTCTCACTCTCTTCCCTCTCACTCTCTTCCCTCTCACTCTCTTCCCTCTCACTCTCTCATTCTCTCTCACAATCTCTCCCTCATTCTCTCCTTCACTCTCTCACTCTATTCCCTCTCACTCTCTCATTCTCTCACATTCTGTCTCTCATTCTCTCCCTCTCTCTCTATTCTCTCTCTCTCTCTCATTCTCTCACATTCTCTCTCTATCTATTCTCTCTCTCTTTATTCTCTCTCTCTCTCTCTCTGATTCTCTCTCTCTCATTCTCTCTCATTGTCTCTCTCTCTCTCTGATTCTCTCTCTCTCTCATTCTCTCTTGCACATTATCTCATTCTCTCTCTCATTTTCTCTCACTCTCTATTCTCTCTCATTCTCTCTCTCTATTCTCTCTCTCTCATTCTCTCTCTCTCATTCTCTCTTTCTATTCATTCTCTCTCATTCTCTCTCCACATTCTCACTTTCCCATTCCCTCTCTCTCTCTTATTCTCTCTCTCTCTCCATTCTCTCTCTCTCTCATTCTCTCTCTCTATCCCCTCTCTCTCTCTTCCCTCTCACTCTCTTCCCGCTCACTCTCTCATTCTCTCTCACATTCTCTCCCTCTCTCTCATTCTCTCTCATTCTCTCTATTCCCTCTCACTCTCTCATTATCTCTCACATTCTCTCTCTCATTCTCTCCCTCTCTCTCTCTATTCTCTCTCTCTCATTCTCTCTCTCTCATTCTCTCTTATTCTCTCTTCTCTCTCATTCTCTCTCTCCTCTCTCTCTTCTCTCATTCTCTCTCTATTCTCTCTCTCTATTCTCTCTCTCTCTCATTCTCTCTCTCTCTCATTCTTTCTCTCTCTCTCATTCTCTTTCTCACATTCTCTCCATCCTCCCTCATTCTCTCTCCCTCATTCCCTCTCTCAATCCTCTCTCTCTTCTCTCAATTCTCTCTCTCTCTCATTCTTTCTCTCAGTCTCTCTCTCTCATTCTCTCTCTCTATCATTCTCTCTCATTGTCTTTCTCATTCTCTCTCATTCTCTCTCTCTCTCATTCTCTCTCTCTCATTCTCTCTCTCTCTCTATTCTCTCTCTCTCTCTCCTATTCTCTCTCTCTCCTATTCTCTCTCTCTCATTCTCTCTCTCTCTCTCATTCTCTCTCATTCTCACTCTTTCTCTTCTTCTCTCTCTCTCCTTCTCTCTCGCTCTCATTCTCTCTCTCATTCTCTCCTATTCTCTCTCTCTCATTCTCTCTCTCTCTCATTCTCTCTCATTCTCACTCTCTCTCTCCATCTCTCTCTCTCCTTCTCTCTCTCTCTCTCATTCTCTCTCTCATTCGCTCTCTCTCTCTATTCTCTCTCTCTCATTCTCTCTCTCTCATTCTCTCTCTCTATCTCATTCTCTCTCCTATTCTCTCTCTCTCTCATTCTCTCGCTCATTCTCTCTCTCATTCTCTCTCTCATTCGCTCTCTCATTCGCTCTCTTTCTCTATTCTCTCTCTCTCATTCTCTCTCTCTCTCATTCTCTCTCTCTATTTCATTCTCTCTCCTATTCTCTCTGTCTCATTCTCTCTCTCATTCTCTCTCTCATTCTCTCTCTCATTCTCTCTCATTCTCACTCTCTCTCTCCATCTCTCTCACTCCTTCTCTCTCTCTCCTTCTCTCTCTCATTCGCGCTGTCATTCGCGTTCTCTCTCTATTCTCTCTTATTCTCTCTCTCTCTCATTCTCTCTCTCTTTCATTCTCTCTCTCTCTCTCATTCTCTCTCATTCTCTCTCTTTCATTCTCTCTCTCTCTCTCATTCTCTCTATTCTCTCTCATTCTCTCTCTCTCTTCTCTCACTTCTCTCATTCTCTCTCTCACATTCTCTCTCTATTCTCTCTCTCTCTCTCATTCTCTCACTCACTCTCTCTCTCCTTCTCTCTCTCTCCTTCTCTCTCTCTCTCATTCTCTCTCTCATTCTCTCCTATTCTCTCTCTCTCATTCTCTCTCTCTCTCATTCTCACTCTCTCTCTCCATCTCTCTCTCTCCTTCTCTCTCTCTCTCTCTCATTCTCTCTCTCAATAGCTCTCTCTCTCTATTCTCTCTCTCTCATTCTCTCTATCTCTCATTCTCTCTCTCTATCTCATTCTCTCTCTCATTCTCTCTCTCTCTCATTCTCTCTCATTCTCTCTCTCTCTCTCCTTCTCTCTCTCTCCTTCTCTCTCTCATTCACTCTCTCATTCGCTCTCTCTCTCTATTCTCTCTCATTCTCTCTCTCTCTCATTCTCTCTCTCTCATTCTCTCTCTCACTCTCATTCTCTCTCTCATTCTCTCTTTCATTCTCTCTCTCTCTCATTCTCTCTATTCTCTCTCATTCTCTCTCTTCTCTCATTCTGTCTCTCACATTCTCTCTCTATTCTCTCCTCTCTCTCTCTCTCTCTCCTCTCTCTCTCTTCTCTCTCTCTCATTCTTTCTCTCTCATTCTCTTTCTCTCATCTCTCTCTATCCTCCCCTCTTCTCTCTCCTCATTCCCTCTCCATTCGTCTCCCTTCTCTCCCAATTCTCCTTCTTCATTCTCTCTCATCATTCTTTCTCTCATTCTCTCCTCCTCTCTCTCTCATTATCTTTGTATTTCTCTCTCTATATTCTCTCTTCTACATTTCTCTCTATCATTCTCTCTCTCTATTCTCACTTTCCCATTCTCTCTCTCATTCTCTCTCTCTCTATTCTCTCTCTCATTCTCTCCCTCTCTCATTCTCTCTCTCGTTCTCTCTCACATTATATCTTCTCTCTCTCTTCATTCTCTACTTCTCTCTGCTACTATTCTCTCTCTCTCTTTTACTCTCTCCTCATTTATCTTCTCTCCCTCATTCTCTCTCTCATATCTCATTCACTCACTATTCTCTCGCTCTCTATTCTCTCGCTCTCTATTCTCTCGCTCTCTATTCTCTCGCTTTCTCTCGCTCTCTCTCTCATTCTCTCTTTCCCTCATTCTCTCTCTCTCTTTCCCTCATTCTCTCTCCCACTTTCCCTCATTCTCTCTCTCTCTCTTTCCCTCATTCTCTCTCTCTCATTCTCTCTCTCATTCTCTCTCTCCACATTTTCTCTCTATTCTCACTTTCCCATTCTCTCTCTCTCTATTCTCTCTCTCTCATTCTCTGCCTCTCTCATTCTCTCTCTCATTCTCTAATTCTCTCTCTCTCTCATTCTCTTTCTCTCTCTCATTCTCTCTCTCTTTCCCTCATTCTCTCTCTCTCTCTTTCCCTCATTCTCTCTCTCTTTCCCTCATTCTCTCTCCCACTTTCCCTCATTCTCTCTCTCTCTCTTTCCCTCATTCTCTCTCTCTCATTCTCTCTCTCATTCTCTCTCTCCACATTTTCTCTCTATTCTCACTTTCCCATTCTCTCTCTCTCTATTCTCTCTCTCTCATTCTCTGTTCTCTCATTCTCTCTCTCATTCTCTCTCTCACACATTCTCTCTCTCATTCGCTCTCTCTCTTTCTCATTCTCTCTCTCTCTCTATTCCCTCTCTCTCATTCTCTCTCTGTCATTCTCTCATTCTATCTCTCTCTATTCTCTCTCTCTCCACATCTCTCTCTATTCTCACTTTCCCATTCTCTCTCTCATTCTCTCTCTCTATTCTCTCGCTCATTCTCTCCCTCTCATTCTCTCTCTCATTCTCGCTCTCATCTCTTCTCTCTCTCTCATTCTCTATTCTCTCTCTCATTCTCTCTCTCTCTCATTCTCTCTCTCCCTCATTCTCTCTCTCTCTCTCTCATTCACTCACTATTCTCTCGCTCTCTATTCTCTCGCTCTCTATTCTCTCGCTCTCTATTCTCTCGCTTTCTCTCGCTCTCATTCTCTCTCTCTCTTTCCCTCATTCTCTCTCTCTCTTTCCCTCATTCTCTCTCCCACTTTCCCTCATTCTCTCTCTCTCTTTCCCTCATTCTCTCTCTCATTCTCTCTCTCATTCTCTCCACATTTTCTCTCTATTCTCACTGTCCCATTCTCTCTCCCTCTATTCTCTCTCTCTCATTCTCTGCCTCTCTCATTCTCTCTCTCATTCTCTCATTCTCTCTCTCTCTCAGTCTCTCTCTCTCTCATTCTCTCTCTCTCTCTCTCATTCTCTCTCTCTCTCTCATTCTCTCTCCCTCATTCTCTCTCTCTCTCCCTCATTCTCTCTCTCTCCCTCATTCTCTCTCTCTCCCTCATTCCCTCTCGCTCTCATTCTCTCTCGCTCTCTATTCTCTCGCTCTCTATTCTCTCGCTCTCTATTCTCTCGCTCTCTATTCTCTCTCTCTCTTTCCCTCATTCTCTCTCTCTCATTCTCTCTCTCACATTCTCTTTCCCTCATTCTCTCTCTCTCATTCTCTCTCTTTCTCTCTCTCTCTCATTCTCTCTCACTCTCTCAATCTCTCTCTATTCTCTTTCTATTCTCTCTCTCTCATGCTCTCTCATTCTCTCTCTCTCTCTCATTCTCTCTCTCTCTTTCTCTCTCTCTCTCATTCTCTCTCTCTCATTCTCTCTCTCTCTCGTTCTCTCTCTCTCTCTCTCTCATTCTCTCTCTCTCTCTCTCATTCTCTCTCACTCTATTCTCACTTTCCCATTCTCTCTCTCATTCTCTCTCTCTCTCTATTCATTCTCTCTCTCATTCTCTCTCTCATTCTCTCTCTCATGCTTTCTTTCTATTCTCTCTCTCATGCTCTCCCTCTCATGCTCTCTTTCTATTCTCTCTCTCATGCTCTCCCTCTCATGCTCTCTCTCTCATGCTCTCTCTCTCTCATGCCCTATCTCTCTCTCATTCTCTCTCTCTCATTCTCTCCCTCTATTCTGTCTCTCTCCACATTCTCTCTCTCTATTCTCTCTCTCTCTATTCCCTCTCTCTCTATTCCCTCTCTCTATTCCCTCTCTCTCTATTCCCTCTCTCCACATTCTCACTTTCCCATTCTCTCTCATTCTCTCTCTCTCTCTCATTCTCTCTCTCTCATTCTCTCTCTTTATTCTCTCTCTTTATTCTCTCTCTTTATTCTCTCTCTCATTCTCTCTCTCATTCTCTCTCTCTCATTCTCTCATTCTCTCTCATTCTCTCTCTCTCTCTCATTCTCTCTCATTCTCATTCTCTCTCATTCTCTCTCTCTCATTCTCATTCTCTCTCTCTCATTCTCTCTCTCTCATTCTCTCTCTCTCATTCTCTCTCTCATTCTCTGTCTCATTCTCTCTCTCATGCTCTCTCTCTCTCACTCTCTCTCTCACTCTCTCTCTCACTCTCTCTCTCTCATTCTCTCTCTCATTTTCTGTTTCTCTCTCATTCGCTCTCTCTCTATTCCCTCTCTCCACATTCTCTCTCTCTCATTCTCTCTCTCTATTCCCTCTCTCTCTCTCATTCTCTCTCTCTATCTCATTCTCTCTCCTATTCTCTCTCTCTCTCTCATTCTCTCTCTCTCTCATTCTCTCTCATTCTCACTCTCTCTCCATCTCTCTCTCTCCTTCTCTCTCTCTCATTCACTCTCTCATTCGCTCTCTCTCTCTCTATTCTCTCTCATTCTCTCTCTCCCTCATTCTCTCTCTCTCCCTCATTCTCTCTCTCATTCTCAATCTCTCTCATTTTTCTCTCTTCTCTCCTCTCTCTCTATTCTCTCTCTCTATTCTCTCTCTCTATTCTCTCTCTCCATTCTCTCTCTCATTCTCTCATTCTCTCTCTCTCTCTCATTTCTCTCTCATTCTCTCTCTCTCTCTCATTCTCTCTCTCTCTTTCTCATTCTCTCTTTCTCATTCTCTCTCTCTCATATTCTCTCTCTCATTCTCTCTCTCTTTCTCTCTCCTCTCCTCTCATTCTCATTCTCTCTCTCTCTCATTCTCTCTCCTCTCCTCTCTCATTCTCATTCTCTCTCTCCTCTCTCTCTAATTCTCTCTCTATTCTCTCTCTCTTTCATTCTCTTTCATTCTCTCTCTCCACATTCTCTCTCACTATTCCCTCTCTCTCATTTTCTCTCTCCACATTCTCTCTCTCTATTCTCAATTTCTCATTCTCTCCCTCCACATTCTCTCTCTCTATTCTCAGTTTCTCATTCTCTCTCTCTATTCTCACTTTCTCATTCTCGCACTCATTCTCGCTCTCTCATTCTCTCTCTCTCTCTATTCTCTCTCCGTTCCCTCCCTCCTGTCATTCTCTCTCCATTCCCTCTCTCCTGTCATTCTCTCTCTCTATTCCCTCTCTCCTGTCATTCTCTCTCTCTATTCCTAATCTCTTCTCATTCTCTCTCTCTCTCTATACTCCCTCCCCGATCTTTCTTTTCATCCGGTTTTTCCCATTCAGATTTCCCGCTCCCTTCTCCAGGCGAGGCGTCCTAACGTCAGGCGTTCGCTGTCAGTCCCAAACTTTGGAAAGTCTGGCTGCACTCGGACACTTCGGTCTGGACTTAGCCCCCTCCCTCCCGGAGCCCGTCCCTTCCTCGCAACATCTGCCCCACTCTTTACTGAGCTTGCAGCTGCAAAACTCCAACCCATTGCAACATTTCACACTGGTGATTTATTGCCATTCCCTCAAATTTAGAGGGGGGGGGGCGAATTGCAGTGAAAGTGAAGTTTCCACATTTTATCCTGAACACAAATCACATTTAGAAGTTCCCCCCAGTCTCCTTCCACTAAAACTTCCCCAAACTTTTGAAGAAGTTTTGCAGTCGGCGCTCCCCCACCCCCTACTGACCCAAACTGGCTGCAAAATCTCAGAGGGCAGGCTCGCTTTAAAAACCAGCCAAATCTCCCAGCCCATCGCTCTGCTCTGCTCTCCTCCGGGGACACCCGGCGCCTCTGCAACTTTCAACTCACCGGCTTTGCAGGGGTCTTTATAGTCAACATCTGCCGGGTCCTCTTGGTCGGGGAAGTACTCGTAGAGATTGTCTCCGTAATCGAGCCCCAGAGCCGGGCGGTGCAGAACCAGGAAAAGCAGAGCGAGTCCGGCCAGAGCCATCACCATCGGAGCGCTGAGCAGCCAGGCTGGTGTGAGAGCAGGAGCGAGGTAATGTGGGGGAGAGAGGTCCAAGAGTAACTGGGGAGGGGGGGTGGGGGGGAGTAGGCAGCAAAGGAGGAAACCCTGAGACGGAGGGAGATGCAGGAGGTGGAGAGTGAGATCCAGGGGCGGGTCAGTGTCAAAGCTCAGCCCCCTTTTTCCAAAGCTCCGCTTCCATCAATCAGCTGAGTGGGGACTGGGAAGCCAGCCAAGCCCCTGAGAAAGTCCAACTCGACACAGTAAACGTGTCTCCTTCTCACTCCAGACTCGGCAGCCTCAGGGCTGCCTTTGCTCTCTGATAAATTGACGATAAGCAGGAATTTTCTAAATAGGACATCCAAATCAGCGAATCTCTAACCCCCCCCCCCACACACACACACACACACACACACTGTAAATTGCTGTTTATATAATCTTATTGCACGGAATCTCATCTCTGATTAAATCATTTCCCAACCCCAAAATGAACACGTTAGCAGATGGCTCAATGTCCTACTCATCGTGTCAGATTGCAATAATTCTTGGCATGCTCTTCCCCCCCGTGCTCCAGATAGTTTAAACATTCTTTAGAGCAAAGTGTTTCACAAACCTTGTTTATTTGGCAAATAAATAAGATGGGATGACTCAAAATGTCACTGTGAGTGAAACCCTCGTCCGTGCCTTTTTTACCTCCAGACTTGACTATTCCAATGTTCTCCTGGCCGGCCTCCCATCTTCCACCCTCTGTGAAATCAGCTCATCAAAAACTCTACTGCCCCGTATCCTAACATGCACCAAGTCCTGTTCACCCATCACCCCGATGGGAATGGGGGCTGGAGAGGGAAGAGAGATGGGGACTAGGAGCTGGGGAGGGAACAGAGATGGGGAATAGGGGCTGGAGAGGGAACAGAGATGGGGAATGGGGGCTAGGGAGGGAAGAGAGATGGGGAATGGGGGCTGGGGAGGAAAGAGAGATGGGGAATGGGAGCTGGGGAGGGAAGAGAGATGGGGAATGGGGGCTGGGGAGGGAAGAGAGATGGGGAATTGGGGCTGGGGAGGGAAGAGAGATGGGGAATGGGGGCTAGGGAGGGAATGGGGGCTGGGGAGGGAAGAGAGATGGGGAATGGGGGCTAGGGAGGGAAGAGAGATGGGGAATGAGAGATGGGGAATGGGGGCTGGGGAATGAGAGATGGGGAATGGGGGCTGGGGAATGAGAGATGGGGAATGGCGGCTGGGGAATGAGAGATGGGGAATGGGGGCTGGGGAATGAGAGATGGGGAATGGGGGCTGGGGAATGAGAGATGGGGAATGGGGGCTGGGGAGGGAAGAGAGATGGGGAATGGGGGCTGGGGAGGGAAGAGAGATGGGGAATGGGGGCTGGGGAGGGAAGAGAGATGGGGAATGGGGGCTGGGGAGGGAAGAGAGATGGGGGCTGGGGAGGGAAGAGAGATGGGGAATGGGGGCTGGGAAGGGAAGAGAGATGGAGGTTGGGGGCTGGGGAAGGAAAAGAAATGGGGAATGGGGGCTTGTAATCAGGTGTCACATGGTCAGAACACCACGTGATCACACCTCCAGGAATGCCGCCCACCAGAGTTGGCAAGCCTCCCTCCACCCCTCCAGTGACAGCTCTGTTCCCTCCCGTACTTCACCCCAGTGTTATTCAGCTCAAAATGCTCTCTCCACACACAGCCCAAGTCCAGAAGGACACAGCCTAGAACTTTACTGCTGGGCGCTTGTCACAATTCAAGAGGAAACGGTATGAAAATTTCAGCCACCTACCACTGTGCTTCACCGACACCCGAGTGAGGACATTGACAGCCTCCAACGAAAGACCTATTCCGAGTAAGACTGTAAACATATGAGATGCCTCCTTTAACGTGCACCAGCTCCAGAACTCCAAAAGTAATTCACTGCGTGCACAGCTTTCATGTTTGGCAACGTGGCAAGGTGCTACACAAATAGTTTTGTGTCTCTCACAATAACAGAAACAAAAAGGGGACAGGTGGGGGAGTCCAAGAAGTCAACACTATACCATTGGGAGAATTTACCCTGAATTATAACCTAGAGATTATGATGCAAAGGAATGTTTCTTGAAATTAATAAATCAGGTCTATACAATGGTTTTGTGCTTTAAGGAGCTTTTAGCGCAATAAAGTGACCTTTATTTCCCAAGATGTGACAGATTTATTGGGCCTGGCTTTCAAATGACAATGATAAAATCAGTTGCAGAAACCCAGGCAATGCCGCGTTTCCCAGTCACAGGCCAGAATATTTTTTTCTTGGTTTTATTCAGAAGATCAGTGATAGGAGATAACCCGTGGCAGCCAATTCAAAGACACGTGGAGAGAGAGAGAGCGATATGATTCTGATTCCCAGTCTGACTCCTTCTCATCTGCTAGCAGTTCCTTTCACAAGCCATCTGATTCACTTCACAACATACAGATCTGCTGCTTTTTCAACTATTACTCCCAGGGGAATCTTTGAAACAAGCTGTTCTGCTGTTTACCAAATTGATGTTCAATTACATCAATGCTTATATAAAAGATAGACTCCTGCATCATCGGAGATTGGGTTAAAGTGGCAGCATGGATACGAAATTGGCTAAGTGACAGGAAACAGAGAGTAGTGGTGAACGGTTGTTTTTCGGACTGGAGGAAGGTATACAGTGGTGTTTCCCAGGGGTCGGTAATGGCACCACTGCTTTTCTTGATATATATTAATGACTTGGACTTGGGTGTACTGGGCACAATTTCAAAATTTGCAGATGACATAAAACTTGGAAGTATAGTGAACAGTGAGGAGGATAATGATAGTCTTCAAGAAGAAATAGACAGGCTGGCGAAATGGACGGACACGTGGCAGATGAAATTTAACACAGAAAAGTGCAGAGTGATACAGTCTGGTAGGAAGAATAAGGAGAGGCAATATAAACTAAAGGGTACAATCCAAAAGGGGGTGCATGAACAGAGAGACCTGGGGGTATATGTGCACAAATCATTGAAGGTGGCAGGGCAGGTTGAGAAAGCGGTTAAAAAAGCATACTGGGCTTCATAAATAGAGGCTTAAAGCACAAAATCAAAGACATTATGATGAACCTTTATAAAACACTGGTTCGGCCTCAACTGGAGTATTATGTCCAATTCTGGGCACCGCATTTCAGGAAGGATGTGAAGGCCTTAGAGAGGGTGCAGAAAAGATTTACGAGAATGATTCCAGGGATGAGGGACTTCAGTTACGTGGATAGATTAGAGAAGCTGGGGTTATTCTCCTTCGAGCAGAGAAGGTTGAGAGGAGATTTGATAGAGGTGTTCAAAATCATGAGGCATCTATACAGAGTAGATAGAGAGAAACTTCCCATTGGAGGAAAGGGTCGAGAACCAAAGGACACAGATTTAAGGTGATTGGCAAAAGAACCAAAGGCGACATGAGGAAAAACTTTTTTACGCAGCGAGTGGTTAGGATCTGGAATGCACTGCCTGAGAGGGTGGTGGAGGCAGACTCAATCGTGGCTTTCAAAAAGGAATTGGTTAAGTACCTGAAAGAAAAAATTTGCAGGGCTACGGGGCAAGGGCGGGGGAGTGGGACTAGCTGAAGTGATCTTGTAGAGAGTCGGCAGGGGCTCGACGGGCCGAATGGCCTCCTCCTGTGCTGTAACCATTCGATGATTCTATGATAAAGTGTGGAGCATGTGCGCTATACTATTACAATGGCGTCATGGGAAGCACCAAGTGTTGGCAGTTTGGTCAATTGTTGGACAGGGCTCACCATCACTTAACGTTGTACACAGATCAGAAAATTACATTCACCCACTTTCCCAGATGGGTTACAGTCCAACTTTGAGTCCTGGCCAATGCTTATCCCTCCACCAACATCACCGGAACAGATTATCTGGTCATTATCACATTACTGTTTGTGGGAGCTTGCTGTGCGCAAATTGGCTACTGCGTTTCCTACTTTACAACAGTAACTACACTTCAAAAAGCACTTCATTGGCTGTAAAGCGCTCTGGGACATCCTAAGGGTGTGAAAGGTGCTGTAGAAAAACAAGTCTTTTTTTTCTTGGAAATTGAAGAAACATCCAAGTCAACTCCCAAGGAACGTCAGTAACTATTTATTCCGCCCCCAGTTTTCCTTGGCGCCCCTACCCCAAAAGGCACTGATTCTTGCTGGGGTAGAGTTCCACGAGCACTTCCAGTCATATGGTGTGTCACCCAAGTGGCCATTTTTCAGGTGTGAGTGTGGACAGCGAGTGTTGGCAGTCTATCAGTTGCAGGAAGTACTACCAGCCAAGCCAACCTGACGTCCCCATGTATGCCCTTTTGTGCAGCAGTCACTGAATAGCAACCAGAGGGTGGCTCCCTGGCTGATTTTTCCCTCTCCCAGCAAATCTCCTGTACCTCTGCTGCCCCGGTTGAGGTATAATGTCCATTGGAGAATGTGGTGATTTTCCAAAGTGACGGTACGCAGTAAACTCACACTATTCCCCACAAGCAAGTTCTGCACAAAAGCAAAGAAGGTGCCAACTAAAGGCTTGGAAGGCAACAAAGAAACCCAAACAGAAGCCCACCACTGCCATTCACCTCCAAGCAGTCAACTCAAGTGCAGCATCTGCACAGGCCTCGGAGCAGGCTGGTGGCTCAACTCCCAGCTGGAGAACATTGCAATGCGAGGAGAAGAAGCTAAAATAAGTTTTAGACCAGGATCCGGCAGTGTGGTGGCTTAGTGGGTCAATGCACTGTCTAAGTGTGGCAGTGAGTCCTACAGATTATGAAGCCCCCAGGTTTCATCCTCAGTCTGTGTGGAGCTGGCTGATATCAGTTGGGGTGACAGTGCAGGCATTAAAATAACAATAACTTGTATTTATACAGCACCTTTAACGTAGTAAAACATCCCAAGGCGCTTCACAGGACAAACAAACTCTGATACCAAGCCACGTAAGGAAATATTAAGACAGATGACCAAAAGCTTGGTCAAAGAGATAGGCTGCAAGGAGCGTCTTAGAGGTGGAGAGAGAGGTAGAGAGGCGGAGAGGCTTAGGGAGGGAATTCCAGAACTTAGGGCCTAGACAGCTGAAGGCACGGCCGCCAATGGTGGAGCGATGGAAATTGGGGGTGTGCAATAGGCCAGAATTGGAAGAGCGCAGATATCTCGGAGGGTTGTGGGGCTGGAGGAGGTTGCCGAGATAGGGAGGGGCGAGGCCATGGAGGGATTTGAACACGAGGATGAGAATTTTAAATCTGAGAGGAGAAAATCCAGCCAGAGTTTCTCTTGGCGATTGCGGTTCAGTGACCCCCTATTGGAAAGCGATGTTAAAAACAAGATTGGGCTAAGCTGCGATGGCCCTGCAGTCAATCAGTCTACCAATGCTCTCTGCCATTTGATTATGGTTTTTAGAGTTTCTGTTATTATTGTCTGGATGCCCAAATTCATCATCTGTTGAATTATTCTGTTCAGTTGAAGTTTAGAATGCAGATGATCTATCATTACTAAAGTGCCAAGACCCTTCAGGCCTATTTGATTTAAGTAATAACAGGAACTGTCTGAATTATACCAGGAAATGGAGGATAGTGAATTGATGAAGGATCTGATCCATGGGTAGCTGAATCTAATTGACCTGTTTATTCTCCACTCCCTGATAAAGCACAGCCATGTGTCTGTTATTACTTAAATCAAATAAAGCTTTAAAGCCGAAGCCTTTGGCACCTTTGTAATAATAAAGCAACATTAAACTAATTATCTAATGCAGCGTGGAATTAAGGATAAACAGATCACCCACAATCACGAAGCCTCAACTCCAAAGCCCCCACTCAGCCAGTCGATATCTTCAGCTCCCTAGTCTTCTGCAGGAGACGTTAAGGTTCAAGTGGGTGCTAAAAGACTCTGCAAAACTACTCAAAGAAGAGCAGGGGAGCTCTCTCGGTGTCCTGGCCAATATTACTCCCTCAACCAATATCACGAAGAACTGCTCACTCATCTCACTGCTGTTTGTGGGATCCTGCTGTGTGCAAATTGGCTGCCACATTTGCCGGCATCACAGTGACTGCACTTCAAAAGTAAGTTATTGGAGGTGAAGTGTTTTCTAAGGCTGTGAGATAAATGCAAGTCTCTGTGCGTTCGGCGGAGCTCTTTGACAGAGCCACTCAGGCACGATGGGCTGGGTGCCTCCTTCCGTGCTGTATAATTCAATGATTTGAGTAGAGGACGACCAGAGCTCAGCTCCGATTCGGGTTCCCACCCCTGAAATATTAACCTGGCTTTTCTCTCACATGCAGACTGAGTCATAAGACAGCGGCTAGAAGTGAGAACCCTGGCTGCTGAGTCTGCCCAGGCCCAGAGCACCAAATCTGGCATAGGCCAGGACCACGTTCAGCTACTTAGGAAGGGGAAAAAAAGGAAAGATTTGCATTTATATAGCGCCTTTCACGACCTCAGGACGTCCCAAAGCCAATGAAGTACTTTTGAAGTGTAGTCACTGTTGCAATGTAGGAAACGCGGCAGCCAATTTGCGCACAGCAAGCTCCCACAAACAGCAATGTGATAATGACCAGATAATCTGTTGATTGAGGGATAAATATTGGCCAGGACACCGGGGAGAACTCCCCTGCTCTTCTTCCAATAGTGCCACGGGATCTTTTAGGCCCACCTGAGAGAGCAGACGGGGCCTCGGTTTAACGTCTCATTCTAATGACAGCACCTCCGACAGTGCAGCACTCCCTCAGCACTGCACTGGAGTGTCAGCCTAGATGATATAATCAAGTCTCTGGAGTGGGACTTGAACCCACAACCTTCTGAATCAGAGCCGAGAGTGCCACCACTAAGCCACAGAGGAAGACCATTCAGCCCATCTTAATTCGTCTAACCAGAGAGATCCTAACATGCCCTCCCCATTGTAGCTTCCAATTGTTTCTCAAGTGATTCCAGGGTTAGGGGGTGGCAGCGGGCACAGTGTACACAGAAAGGTTACTGGACTCTTGAGGTGGTACACTCTGTTTTATATTTTGTAACTGCTGAAGGTGACAGGAGAACATTTATTTTCTCTCCACCTGAATTTCCCTCTCCTTTCTCCCCTCCTTTCCTTTGTTCCACAACAATCAGTAGGCCACAGTCCCATGGACACCAGCAACCTCTGAGCCCCTTGTCCAAGTGCTTATGAATAGAATCATACAGCACAGAAGGAGGCCACTCGGCCCATCGTGCCTGTGCTGGCTCTTTGAAAGAGCTATTCAATTAGTCCCACTCCCCCTGCTCTTTCCCCACAGCCTTTTCAAGTATTTATCCAATTCCCTTTTGAAAGTTCCTACTGAATCTGCTTCCACCACCCTTTCAGACAGTCCATTCCAGATCACAACAACTCACTTCCTAAAAAAAATTCTCCTCATCTCCCCCTCTGGTTCTTTTGCCAATTCTCTCAAACCTGCGTCCTCTGGTTATTGTACACGTGTAAATCCTGACAAAGACCATCGGCAAACCAATCAAAATTAGAGGGCCTCACAGCCAAGACCGGTCATGTCCTCACACATGCAATTCCTGTCAGGAATCACAGGATAACAATCAGGCTGATTTTCCCACTTCCCTAGCTCAAGGACGCTGAAGCCAAAGGTAGCACCCCAATTGAGATCAGCTGTCACAGCCTGGGCCAAGGACTGAACCTGGGGCCTCGTGACCTTCATGGCTATGACTTGCAGTCATCCTTTATCAGGTGTTACCCCCCCCCACTCATGGACTCTACCATACCCATTTAATCTCCAGGGGAAATTCTGCGTAAATACTTCACGATCTCCAAACGCAATACAAAAAAAAAGCTCCAGAATGTTCCCCATGCCTCATATCTCCACTATTCAGATTTGGACTGCTGCCCTCCAGAAAGATCCTTCCCTCCACCCCCAGCAACACAGGAACCAATGTCTCCTGGGGGTTATTTGATTGCACCTGTCTCTATAACCTCCCACCCACTCCCAGCCAGATATTTATCAAGCTCCATGTTTAAAGGGCTTAATCGTCTCAAGCTCACATGCCTTTGCCCAAACTCTTCCCCACATGGGGGAGGGTGGGAACCAGGGGAAAGGGAGCTTCTCCTCACTCCCAGGTCCACACTTTTGAGCTTTCTAGTTCTGTACTCACAATCAGAGTCAAATAGCCTGCTTATAGGCTCAAAATGTTGTTTCAATTTACAGAATTCAGAAAAGGCACAACTCCTTAAGAATCTAACAAGGCCGCATCTGTCAGCTCTAGTGGTTCAGGTGGATGTTAAAGTTCCCATGGCATTATTTGGCGTGCAGTGAGCTCTCCCGATGTTCTGGCCAAAGCCACCAGAAGCGTATTAATCAGTCATTCGTTTCATTGCTGTGCGTGGGATCTTGCTGAGCGCAAAATGGCTGCCAAACAAAACAAAGCATTTCATTGTGTGAGCAGGGCCTTAAGATGTTTCTGAGAGACACAGCATGTATAAAGTACAGAGCCAGACAGTGATCTTAACACAGGTCTGCATGGCATTGTCCCGATTGTAAGTTGCTGGTCTGGTGCAGCTACAGTCAGCCGGAATTTCCTAATGACTAAACTAATACTTCACTTTATTTGCGGCCATTAGTTTAATGGGTGGGTTGAACTGCTGTGGAAAGTTACACACCTTTCACACACACGGCGCTTTGCCAGTTCACCAAAGGGTATGAGAGGTGTCCCTCTAGTGGCAAAAGTTGAATTTTGTCTGCGACACATTGGCTGCACAATTCGGCTCCTTAGCGCCCGTTTTCTCGGTGCTACGAGTGCTGTTTTGGCTCCAAAATGGCATCCGCGGCACAAGCACACACTTCCAATGCGAACCGCGCCAGACGCCGTCTTGGTGAGGGCGTTAGCGCGCGTGCAGGGTGCGTCCGCCGGTAGCATGCAGAGTAGGAAGATCGTGTCGTCAATCAGTGTGCAACGCTGATTTGACGCCAGCGCTGCCACTTTGGAGCTCAACGCTCCAGCCAACACCCTCTCTTAAACGGTCACAGCTGAACACCCATTCAGCAGCAGGAAGGACCCCCCTCCAGCGCTATTTAAAGGGATCACCAACAAGTAACAGGTTAGTTGCTGATTGATTTCTACTGGCTCTTGCTGCGATTGTAGAAGTGTTTGGTGGTTTCTTGAGTTCTTTAAAGTTGCTAAAGTCTACAGGGAGTGATGTGGCACGTGCTGAAGGACTTTGTCCTGACTACAAGGATTCTGCACAGACCACTGGCTCCCAGACATGGGTGCAGGAGTAGGCATTGCCTTTGGACTACAGCACGACAGAGAGAATGCACAGAGGCAACACAGAGCAGGACAAGCTGCTGGAAGAGGGAGGAGGAGGAGAGGGAGAAGGGCTCTCAGCAGGAGGCCATATCTGCCCAGGGTGTTCAGAGAGCGATTCTCCGACCTGAACCTCAGCGAGGAACACTGTGTCAGTCGTCTGCACTTTAGTAAGGATGTCCTCACTGAAATCTGCCACCTGCTGCAGCCACAACTGCAACCTCAGAGCAGGGCGAGGACCGCATTGCCAGTGGCTGTGAAGGTAACCATGGCCAGGAACTTTTATGCGCCAGGCTCCTTCCAGGCTGGAGCAGGAGATATTTGCAACATTTCCCAGTGTTGCATAAGGGAGGTCACTGAGACTCTGTATTCCAAGACAGCTGAAGACAATCCATTCTCTCTTGCCAGAGAGCAGCAGGCAGAGTTAGCAGACGACTTCACAAGGATTGTAGGCTTCCCCATGGTACAGGGTGTCATTGATGGCACGCACATCATGCAGGCACTGCATGTCAACTCTGCAATGTACCACAACCAAAAGGGATTCCACTCCCTCAACGTCCAGCTGGTGTGCGTCCAAACGCAGCATATCATAAGAACATAAGAAATAGGAGCAGGAGTAGGCCATTCGCCCTTCGAGCCTGCTCTGCCATTCAATAAGATTATGCTGATCTTCTACCTCAACTCCACCTTCTTGCACTTTCCCCCCATCGCTTGAGTCCCTTAATATCCCAAAATCTATCGATCTCTGTCTTGAATATACTCAATGACTGAGCATCCACAGCTCTCTGGGGTACAGAATTCCGAGGAGTCACAACCCTTTGAGTGAAGACATTTCTCCTCATCTCACTCCTAAATGGCCGACCCCTTATTCTGAGACTGTGATCCCTGGTTCTGGACTCCCCAGCCAGGGGAAACATCTTCCCACCTTCTACCCTGTCAAGCTCTGTAAGAATTGTTTATGTTTCAATGAGATCACCTCACATTCTTCTAAACTCCAGAGAATATAGGCCTAGTCTACTCAATCTCTCCTCATAGGACAATCCCCCCATCCCAGGAATCAGTCTAGTGAACCTTCATTGCACTCCCTCGATGGCAAATATATCCTTCTTTAGGTAAGGAGACCAAAACTGTCTCCAGGTGTGGTCTCACCAAGGCCGATAAAATTGCAGTAAGACGTCTTTACTCTTATGCTCCAATCCTTTTGTAATAAAGGCAATGTACCATTTGCTTTCCTAATTGCTTGCTGTACCTGTATGTTAACTTTCAGTGATTCGTGTACAAGGACACCCAGGTCCCTCTGAACACCATCATTTCCCAATCTCTCACCATTTAAAAAATATTCTGCTTTTCTATTTTCCTACCAAAGTGGATAACTTCACATTTCTCCACATTATATTCCATCTGCCACGTCCATGCCCACTCAGTTAACCTGTCGTAATTGATAGAGATTGTTGGCAGGTGAGTGCTGGGGGTGTGGTGCATTGAGCAGTGTGTATTGCTAGTGCAGCTGGTGGGATATGGCATTTCAAGATGAATTCACTGACCTTGACCACTCGTGAGGTCATTGAACTTCTTGCGGCACTGCATCCAGGTCCTCGCAGCTGGATTCCTGGCAATGACCGCCGTAGCTATCTGCTCCCACTGCCTTCTGGGCCCGCTGTGGATAGAGGACCTCTATCCTCTCCACCTCCTCCACCAAGGCCTCCAGTGCAGCGTCAGAGAACCTTGGAGCACGCTCTCTCCCCTGTTATGCCATAATTCACTCTTCTTCCTGCTCACCAACAGTTCCAGCACCTGCTCCAGCTAGAATACACCTCCCGTTCAAGAGGTGCAGGCTGGCTTTGAGTAGTGCAGGCTCACTTTAAGTGGTGTTAACCTTGCACAAACTTGGGAAGCCCGCTGAGGCATGCAGCCACTCAACAGCGCGTTTAGCGCTGGCTGCATGTAGCAATCATGCAAATTAGCAGGCAGCACGAAGCTGGGGTGCTGAATTTTTTTTAATTCATTCTCGGGATGTGGGCATCACTGGCAAGGGCAGCATTTATTGCCCGTCCCTAAATGCCCTTGAGAAGGTGGTGGTGAGCCACCTTCTTGAACCGCTGCAGTCCGTGTGGTGAAGGTCCTCCAACAGTGCTGTTAGGGAGAAAGTTCCAGGATTTTGACACAGCGATGATGAAGGAACGGCCGATATACTTCCAAGTCAGGATGGTGTGCGACTTGAAGGGGAACTTGGAGGTGGTGGTGTTCCCATGCGCCTGCTGCCCTTGTCCTTCTAGGTGGTAGAGGTCGCTGGTTTGGGAGGTGCTGTCGAAGAAGCCTTGGTGAGTTGCTGCAGTGCATCTTGTAGATGGTACACACTGCAGCCACGGTGCGCTGGTGGTGGAGGGAGTGAATGTTTAAGGTGGTGGATGGGTTGCCAATCAAGCGGGCTGCTTTGTACTGGATGGAGTCGAGCTTTGTGAATGTTGTTGGAGTTGCACGCATCCAGGCAAGTGGAGAGTATTCCATCACACTCCTGACTTGTGCCTTGTAGATGGCGGAAAGGCTTTGGGGAGTCAGGAGGTGAGACACTCACCGCAGAATACCCAGCCTCTGACCTGCTCTTATAGCCACAGTATTTATGTGGCTGATCCAGTTAAGTTTCTGGTCAATGGTGACCCCCAGGATATTGATGGTTGTGCATTCGGCGATGGTAATGCCGTTGAATGTCATGGGGAGGTGGTTAGATGCTCGCTTGTTGGAGATAGTCATTGCCCGGCACTTGTGTGATGCAAATGTTACTTGCCACTTATCAGTCCAAGCCTGAGTCTTGTTGCGTGCAGGCATGGATTGCTTCATTATCTGAGGACGTGCGAATGGAACTGAACACTGTGCAATCATCAGCGAACATCCCCACTTCTGACCTTATGATGGAGGGAAGGTCATTGATGAAGCAGCTGAAGATGGTTGGGCCTAGGACACTGCCCCAAGGAACTCCTGCAGCGATGTCCTGGGGTTGAGAAGGTTGGCTTCCAACAACCACAACTATCTTCCTTTGTGCTAGTTATGACTCCAGCCAGTGGAGAGTTTTCCCCGATTCCCATTGACTTTAATTTTACTAGGGCTCCTTGATGCCACACTCAGTCAAATGCTGCCTTGATATCAAGGGCAGTCACTCTCACCTCACCTCTGGAATTCATCTCTTTTGTCCATGTTTGGACCAAGGCTATAATGAGGTCTGGAGCCGAGTGGCCTTGGCGGAACCCAAACTAAGTATCAGTGAGCAGGTTATTGGGGAGTAAATGCCGCTTGATAGCACTGTCAACGACACCTTCCATCATTTTGTTGATGATTGAGAGTAGACTGATGGGGCGGTAATTGGCCGGATTGGATTTGTCCTGTTTTTTGTGGACAGGACATACCTGGGCAGTTTTCCACATTGTCGGATAGATGCCAGTGTTGTAGCTGTACTGGAACAGCTTGGCTAGAGGCGCGGCTAGTTCTGGTGCACAAGTCTTCAGCACAACAGCCGGGATGTTGTCGGGGCCCATAGCCTTTGCTGTATCCAGTGCGCTCAGCCGTTTCTTGATATCACATGGAGTGAATCGAATTGACTGAAGACTGGCTTCTGTGATGGTTGGGACCTCGGGAGGTGGCCGAGATGGATTATCCACTCGACACTTCTGGCTGAAGATGGTTGCAAATGCTTCAGCCTTGTCTTTTGCAATCACATGCTGGGCTCCACCATCATTGAGGATGGGGATGATCGTGGAGCCTCCTCCTCCCGTTAGTTGTTTAATTGTCCACCACCATTCACAACTCGATGTGGCAGGACTGCAGAGCTTTGATCTGATCCGTTGGTTGTGGGATCGCTTAGCTCTGTCTTTAGCATGCTACCTCTGCTGTTTAGCATGCATGTAGTCCTGTGTTGCAGCTTCACTAGGTTGGCACTTCATTTTTAGGTATGCCTGGTGCTGCTCCTGGCATGCTCTTCTACACTCCTCATTGAACCAGGGTTGGTCCCTGGCTTGATGGTAATGGTAGAGTGAGCGATATACCGGGCCATGAGGTTACAGATTGTGGTGGTATACAATTCTGCTGCTGCTGATGCCCCACAGCACCTCGTGGATGCCCAATTTTGAGCTGCTAGATCTGTTCTGAATCTATCCCATTTAGCACGGTGGAAGGTGTCCTCAGTATGAAGACGGAACTTTGTCTCCACAAGGACAGTGGTCACTCGTACCAATACTGTCATGGACAGATGTATCTGCGACAGGTAGATTGGTGAGGACAAGGGCAAGTAGGCCGCAGGCCCAGACTGGCAGCTATGTCCATCAGGGCTTGGCCAGCTCAGTCAGTAGTGGTGCTACCGAACTACTCTTGGTGATGGACACAGAAGTCCCCCACCCAGAGTATATTCTGTGCCCTTGCTACCCTCGGTGCTTCTTCCAAGTGGTGTTCAACATGCAGGAGTACTGATTCATCAGCTGTGGGAGGGGGGTAGGTGGTAATCAGCAGGAGGTTTCCTTGCCCATGCTTGACCTGATGCCATGAGACTTCATGGGGCCCGGAGTCAATGTTGAGGACTCCCAGGGCCACTCCCTCCCAATTGTATACCACTGTGCCGTCACCTCTGGTGGGTCTGTCCTGCTGGTGGGACAGGACATACCCAGGGATGGTGATGGAGGAGCCTGGGACATTGGCTGAAAGATATGATTGTATGACTATGACTACATCAGGCTGATGCTTGACTAGTCTGTGGGACAGCTCTCCCAATTTTGACACATGTCCCCAGATGTTAGTGAGAAGGACTTTGAAGGGTTGACTGGGCTGGGTGTGCCTTTGTCATATCCGGTACTCCTTCCCGTTTTATTTCTAATGTTTTGATGCAACCAAGACCATTTCAGAGGGCAGTTATGAGTCAAACATGTTGCTGTGGGACTGAGCGGGTAAGAACGGTAGATTTCCTTCCCTAAAGGACATTAGTGAACCAGATGGGTTTTTACGACAATCCGATAGTTTCATGGTCACCATTACTGATACTAGCTTTTTGTTCCAGATTTATTTAATTAACTGAATTTAAATTCCCCAGCTGCCGTGGTGGGATTAGAACTCATATCTTCGGATCATTCATCCAGGCCTCTGGATTACTAGTCCAGTAACATAACCACTATGCTACAGTACAGGTAATCGTGCATTGGAAGCAACGGGTGCAGATTAATCATGCACCCATTTTTGGGGGCTGTTGAATTTTGCCCCTAGCGTGTTGCGAACAGGAAGGAGTGGATTGGGGACTAATTTCTTTCAGAATTATAACAGACATTAAAGACCCTTCGCTGTGTGTCCCACTTCCTGCAGATCACCTTCTGCTTAAATACTTCAATTTTTTGCATTGTTTTCCTTCTAATGGCTGCTCTCATACGAACAGGAGGAGACCATTCGGTCCCTCGAGACTGTTCCGCCATTCAATTAGATTATGGCTGATCTGTATCTCAACTCCATCTACCCACCTTGGATCCGTAACCCTTAATACCCATACCCAACAAACATCTATCGATCTCAGTTTTGAAATTTTCATTTGACGCACAGCCTCAACAGCTATTTTGGGGGAGAGAGTTCCAGATTTCCACTACCCTCTCACATGCACCTGCTGCCCTTGTCCTTCTAGGTGGTAGAGGTCATGCATTTGGGAGATGATGTCAAAGAAACCATGGCACGTTGTTGTACTGCATCTTGTAGATGGTACACACTGCAGCCACGGTGCACCAGTGGTGGAGGGAGTGAATGTTTAAGGTGGTGATGAGGTGCCGATCAAGCAGGCTGTTTTGTCCTGGATGGTGTCAAGCTTCTTGAGTGTTGTTGGAGCTGCACTCATCCAGGCAAGAGGAGAGTATTCCATCACACTCCTGACTTGTGCCTTGTAGGTGGTGGAAAAGCTTTGGGGAGTTAGAAGGTGAGCCACTCGGCACAGAATACCCAGCCTCTGACCTGCTCTTGTAGCCACAGTATTTATGTGGCTGGTCCAGTTGAGTTTCTGGTCAATAGTGACCCCCAGGATGATAGTGGGGGATTTGACGATGGCAATGCCGTTGAATATCAAGGGGAGGTGGTTAGACTCTCTCTTGTTGGAGATGGTCATTTCCTGGCATTTGTGTGCTGCGAATGTTACTTGTCACTTATAAGCCCAAGCCTGGATGTTGTCCAGGTCTTGCTGCTAGCGGACACAAACTGCTTCATTATCTAAGGAATTGCGAATGGAACTGAACACTGTGACGTCATGATGGAGGGAAGGTCAGGACGCTGCCCTGAGCAACTCCTTCAGCGATGTCCTGGGGCTGAGATGATTGCCTTCAACAGCCACAACCATTTTGCTTTGTGCTAGGTATGACTCAAGCCAGTGGAGAGTTTTCCCTCTGATTCCCACTGGCTTCAATTTTACTCGTCTGTTCCATTGGTTCAGGTAGATGTTAAAGATTCCATGGGATTATTCAAAAAACAGTCGGAAATTGTCTTGGTCAATATTCCTCACTCAAGCAACACCACCAAAATCAGATGAAATGGTCATTCATTTCATTGTTGTTTATTGCAGCGAAGATTCACCAGACTGATACCTGGGATGGCAGGAATGACGTATGAAGAGAGATTGGGTCGATTGGGCTTGTATTCGCTAGAGTTTAGAAGAATGAGAGGGGATCTCATTGAAACTTATAAAATTCTAACAGGACTAGACAGACTAGATGCAGGAAGGATGTTCCCGATGGCGGGGGAGTCCAGAACCAGGGGTCACAGTCTAAGGATAAGGGGTAAGCCATTTAGGACTGAGATGAGGAGGAATTTCTTCACCCAGAGAGTGGTGAACCTGTGGAATTCTCTACCACAGAAGGCAGTTGAGTCCAATTCATTAAATATATTCAAGAAGGAGTTAGATATATTTCTTAAGGCTAAGGGGATCAAGGGATATGGGGAGAAAGCAGGGACAGGGTACTGAATTTGGATGATCAGTCATGATCGCACTGAATGGCGGAGCAGGGGCCGAATGGCCTACTCCTGCTCCTATTTTCTATGTTTCTATGTTTCTATGGTATCTTGCCACGTACAAAATGGCAGCCAGTTTTGACTACGTAGCAATTTCCACTGCAATTCAATGTAATTCACTGAGAGAGGTGATATAATGCTACATAGATTGAAATCATTTTGTTCTTTACTTTCAAGGGCCTGGAAATAAGAAAAGCAAAGCAACTCACCAGATTCCGATAAAACCATGGTGTTATCCCTCTTTCTCCTTTCACAGATCCTCAGGACTTCTTCTCACGATTCATTTCCTCAAAGTTCAAGTCAACATGGGGCTTCTTCTGATACTGAAAAGTGAAATTAGAAAAGTTCAAAAGCCGGCCACCTTGTTATGTAACGTGTAAATTTTTGAAACATTTTTTTCCCCCAGCAATGACCTCCACTTCCTTACCCCCAGTATGAACATCAGCACCATGATATTCAAGGTGGCAGTCTGTATATTATTTGTACTGAAGTTTAGGATACACAAAGCATTTCTGTAAATGATGGTCAGATCTCCAGAATTATTTAGCTCTTCTATTTAAATGTACAAGTTCTACATTGGATTGTCTAATGATGTGCCGGCTTTTTTGAATTTTCTTTAAGATCTCTTTGTGGTTCTGAAGTGTGTGACAGAACTTCTGACACTGGTGATACAAGCCCGTGAGTAAAATCAGACAACGGTGTCATGTAGGCGAAGCAAACACTTCCCTTCTTATGAGGTATGTGTCAAAGAGAGAAAGTCTAGCTACATCAGTGCATCAACAAGTTAATCACACAGACTCACTATTATCACACAAGCATGGCTCTCCAATACAAGCACGGATCGAGGAAAGGTCATTGGACTCATCAAATCCATTTCTTCCACAGACCATGTACAAGACCACTCGGCTCCAGACCTCATTACAGCATTGGTCCAAACATGGACAAAGGAGCTGAATTCCAGAGGTGAGGTGAGAGTGACTGCCCGAGACATCAAGGCAGCATTTGACCGAGTGTGGCATGAAGGAGCCCTAGTAAAACTGAAGTCAATGGGAATCGGGGGGAAAACTCTCCACTGGCTGGAGTCATACCTAGCACAAAGGAAGATGGTTGTAGTGATTGAAGGTCAATCATCAGAGCCCCAGGACATCGCTGCAGGAGTTCCTCAGGGCAGTGTCCTAGGCCCAACCATCTTCAGCTGCTTCATCAATGACCTTCCCTCCAACATAAGGTCAGAAATGGGGATGTTCGCTGATGACTGCACAGTGTTCAGTGCTATTCACAACTCCTCAGATAATGAAGCAGTCCATGCCTGCATGCAGCAAGACCTGAACAACGTTCAGGCTTGGGCTGAAAAGTGTCAGGTAACATTCGCGCCACAGAAGTGCGAGGCAATGACTATCTCCAACAAGTGAGAGACTAAACACCGCCCCTTGACATTCAATGGCATTACCATAGCCGAATCCCCCACCATCAACATCCTGGGGGTCACCATTCACCAGAAACTTAACTGGACCAGCCACATTAATAATGTGACAACAAGAGCAGGTCAGAGGCTAGGTATTCTGCGGCGAGTGTCTCACCTCCTGACTCCCCAAAGCCTTTCTACCATCTACAAGGCACAAGTAAGCAGTGTGATGGAATACTTTCCACTTGCCTGGAAGAGTGCAGCTCCAACAACACTCAAGAAGCTTGACACCATCCAGGACAAAGCAGCCCGCTTGATTGGCACCCCCTCTACCACCTTAAACATTCACTCCCTCCACCACCGGCGTACCGTGGCTGCAGTGTGTATCATCTACAAGATGCACTGCAGCAACTCGCCAAGGCTTCTTCGGCAGCACCTCCCAAACCCGCGACCTCTTCTGCCTAGAAGGACAAGGGCAGCAGACACATGGGAACACCATCACCTCCACGTTCCCCTCCAAGTCACACGTCATCCTAACTTAGAAGTATATCATCGTTCCTCATCGTCGCTGGGTCAAAATCCTGGAACTCCCTACCTAACAGCACGGTGGGAGTACCATCACCACACAGACTGCAGCGGTTCAAGAAGGCGGCTCACCACCACCTTCTCAAGGGCA
The DNA here is from genome assembly GCA_030390025.1 of Squalus acanthias. NCBI lineage: Eukaryota > Metazoa > Chordata > Chondrichthyes > Squaliformes > Squalidae > Squalus > Squalus acanthias. The sequence continues at coordinate 56,969,684 of CM059441.1, read as the reverse complement.
ATTAGGGATGGGCAATAAATGCTGGCCTTGCCAGCGATGCCCACATCCCATAAAAAACGAATAAAAGAAAAAAATCTTCATCACGGACTCCACCTAATCCATTTAAATCTCTGAGGGAAAAGATCTGTGGAGTTCCTTGTTAGCCCCCAAAGATAAATCAAGTAAAAATCCAGGTTGTCTATCTTAACCTTACACTGTTCATCCACGACCAGTTGACTTCCTTGACTGACACATCCATGGCTCCAGCAGCAGGGAATGCATTGTGTTCTACACATCATTCAACCATCTTAGATTTTAGCCGTGGCTCAGTGGTAGCACTTGCCTGTGAGTTAGAAGATTGCAGGTTAAAGTCTCTCGATTAGAAGGTTGTGGGTTCAAGTCCCACTCTAGACACTTGCGCACATAATCCAGGCTGACACTCCAGTGCAGTACTGAGGGAGTGCTGCATTGTCAGAGGTGCCGTCTTTCAGATGAGATGTTAAACCAAGGTGGGCGTAAAAGATCCCATGGCACCATTCAGAGAAGAGCAGGGGCGTCCTGCCCAATATTGATCCCTCAACCAACATCACTAAAACAGATTATCTGGTCATTTATCTCATTGCTGTTTGTGGGACCTTGCTGTGTGCAAATTGGCTGCCGCATTTCCTACATTACAACAGTGACTGCATTTCAAAAGTATTTCATTGGCTGTGAAGCATTGAGGGATGTCCTGAGATCATGAAAGGCGCTACATAAATGCAAGTTATTTCTTTCTTTATCTCTATCTGCAGTTATAAGAACATAAGAAATAGGAGCAGGAGTAGGCCATTCGACCCCTCGAGCCTGCTCCGCCATTCAATAAGATCATGGCTGATCTTCTACCTCAACTCCACTTCCCTGCTCTATCCCCATATCACTTGATTCCCTTAATATCCAAAAATCTATCGATCTCTGTCTTGAATATACTCAATGACTGAGCCGCCACAGCTCTCTGGGGTAGAGAATTCCAAAGATTCACCACCCTTTGAGTGAAGAAATTTCTCCTCATCTCAGTCCTAAATGGCAGACCCTTTATTCTGAGACTGTGGCCCCTGGTTCTAGACTCCCGAGCCAAGGGAAACATCCTCCCTGCATCTACCCTGTCAAGCCCTGTAAGAATTTCAATGAGATCACCTCTCATTTTTCTAAACTCTAGAGAACATAGGCCTAGTCTACTCAATCTCTCCTCATAGGACAATACCCCCATCCCAGGAATCAGTCTGGTAAACCTTTGTTATACTCCCTCTATGGCAAGTATATCCTTCCTTATGTAAGTAGACCAAAATTGTACACAATACTCCAGGTGTGGTCTCACCAGGGCCCTATATAACTGCAGTAAGACGTCTTTACCCTTCTACTGAAATCGTCTTGTAATAAAGGCCAACATACCATTTGCTTTCCTAATTGCTTGCTGTTGCATGTTAACTTTCAGTGATTCATGTACAAGAGCACCCAGGTCCCTCTGAACACCAACATTTCCCAATCTCTCACCATTTAAAAAATACTCTGCTTTTCTATTTTTCCGACCAAAGTGGATAACTCCACATTTCTCCACATTATATTCAATTTGCCATGTTCTTGTCCACTCACTTAGCCTGTCTATATCCCCTTGAAGCCTCTTTGCATCCCCCTCACAACTTACATTCCCACCCAGCTTTGTATCATCAGCAAACTTGGCTATATTACATTTGGTCCCCTCATCCAAATCATTGATATAGATTGTGAATAGCTGAGGCCCAAGCACTGATCCTTGCTGTACCCCACTAGTTACAGCCTGCCAACCCAAAAATGACCCGTTTATTCCTACTCTCTGTTTTCTGTCCGTTAACCAATCCTCAATCCATGTCGGTATATTACCCCCAATCCCATGAGCCCTAATTTTGTTTAATTCTTGTGTGGCACCTTATCGAATGCCTTCTGAAAATCCAAATACACCACATCCACTAGTTCCCCCTTATCTATTCTGCTAGTTACAACCTCAAAAAACCCTAACAGATTCGTCAAACACAATTTCCCTTTCATAAATCCGTGTTGACTCTGCCCAATCCTATTATTATTTTCTAAGTGCCCTGCTACCACGTCCTTAATAATAGATTCTAGCATTTTCCCTACTACTGATGTCAGGCTAACTGGTCTGTAGTTCCCCGTTTTCTCTCTCCCTCCTTTCTTAAATAGTGGGGTTACATTTGCTGGCTCTGCCCTGTAACTCTCTATCCAGTTCCCAAACAGATACTATCCAGCTATTTCTTTAATACTGTGTGATAACTTCACGTTAGCTGCTTGTTCAGGTAATCTATACCCAGCATCGAAGCTTTGACCACGCTCGATCAGCTCCGATGGACGGGCACATCGTCCGCATGCCCGATACGAGACCTCCCAAAACAAGCGCTCTACTCGGAGCTCCGACACAGCAAGAGAGCCCCAGGTGGGCAGAGGATACGCGTTAAGCACACCCTCAAAACCTCCTTGAAAAAGTGCAACATCCCCACCGACACCTGGGAATCCCTGGCCCAAGACCGCACAAAGTGGAGGAGAAGCATCTGGGAAGGCAGCGAACACCTCGAGTCTCTTCATCGGGAGCAAGCGGAAGCCAAGCACAAACAGCGGAAGGAGCGCACGTCAACCCAAGCACCCCACCCACCCGCCCCTTCAACCACCGTCTGCCCCACCTGTGACAGAGACTGTAGGTCCCGCATTGGACTCATTTCCAGTGTGGAAGCAAGTCATCCTCGGTTCCGAGGGACTGTCTAAGAAGAATCTATACCGCTACCTTGTTGGGAGAGAGGAATGTTTCGTCTTTTCTTGCTTGGGGCTTATTGTTAGACTTGTCTGCTCTCGTTGTGCATTTGCATCCAAATTAATTAACTTGCTTGCAAGAGATTATCCATTCCCCTGGGCAATTAAAAAACCCGCAGTCTTATCTAATCTTTCTCCTTTTAATGAAAACAAGCCTCAGAATTCTTATCACTAATCCAGCTACACTCACTTCAGAAAGAACAATATGGAACAATGCTGAGCAAACAACATGGCCCGCAAGTTTCTCCTGACTCCCCCACCACCTGCAATTATCACAGTGATGCAAGTCTTGATCGTCACTCTTGCCTATCTGAGTCACTGAGCCGAGATAATTTTGACGGGAATTATAGTTTACCCTTAGAAACGGACAGGAAGTTAGACAGTTTGGAGATGTAAACGTAGCCATGAATGTAAAGAACCCCTCGACATGCGCGCTTGAGCACATAATCCAGTGCAGTACTGAGGGAGCGCTGCACTGTCGGAGGTGCCGTCTTCCGGATGAGACGTTAAACCAAGGCCCTCTCAGGTGGATGTAAAAGATCCCATGGCACTATTGCGAAGAAGAGCAGGGGGAGTTCTCCCCGGTGCCCTGGCCAATATTTATCCCTCAATCAACATCACTAAAACAGATAATCTGGTCATTATCACATTGCTGTTTGTGGGAGCTTGCTGTGCGCAAATTGGCTGCCGTGTTTCCTACATTACAACAGTGACTACACGCCAAAAACTACTTCATTGGCTGTAAAGCGCTTTGGGACATCCAGTGGTCATGAAAGGCGCTATATAAATGCAAGTCTTTCTATCTTGCCCTTGTATCCTTGATCAGAACTCTGACGTAGAATCACCCCCGAAATGCTAATCTCTCTTTTCTCTTTCAGACGCCAACTGACCTTTGTGCATTTCCAGCTTTTATTGCAGTTTTCCAGTATCCTTTCTTTTTCTCGTAAAACTCAAATGCAATCTGAAGCGGGGGAATGGCCAACAGCAGTCTGTACAGAAGATCAGCTTTACGTCCCGCCTTGGATTCCAGTCAAAATTATAAACGGAAACTGATGCAAGATGCTCATCAGATGCAGCAAAGACGTACCAATAAAACCGCTGAATGCTATCCTACTTTGATAAGCCAAACAATTACTGAGCTAAACAGTGAGTTTTACGACAGCACTGCCCTTTACAATGATTATTATTGCTGCGGGGTTATGTTATCATTGCCAATAAACATACTAGGGGGTATTGTTTATACTGTGCCTCATCATTCTTACCAAATCTCTCATCATTGACACAAATTGGATTATCACAATCACACACGCCTGTGAGTAATGGCTTAATAAGTGCAGGCTCTGCACAGCATTCTGCGATGATTCCCAAAAATCCCGGTGTTGTTTATTTCTTCACTGGTGAGTGCGCTAACTGAAAGCAGCGAACACGGCTGTATGGCAGGTGCTAAATTTTGCAAAAGTGGAAAGTTTAGGAACAGTATAAGGTCAGTCACGCCAAGTCCTGCTGCTGGAATATAACTATGCTTTGTAACAGTGGAGAGATCAGCACAGATCAATCCCCGATGGCTGTTGCAACAGTTCTATAACATGACTGGTTGTGGAGCGAGTTTCACAACGGTAATGTGTCATCATGATAATGAGCTCTCGTTCTTGGCTGGGCCGTTCGGCAGAGCTGGCAAATGGCAAGTTGCCCCCCTTTCCCAAAGGTCACTCGTTTACATAATGCAGTATCACTCGCAGATGCCTGGGAACAGGTTGCGAGACCGACGTCTTAGAGAGGAATGCCTCTGAGTCAGAAAGTTGTGGCACACTCATTGCGTCCTCTGGAATCTTTTTTCCAACTAAACAAGTGGCTACTGTGCAAAATAGAAGTTGATCTGGTGCTCTGAAGAAACAAGGACCACAAGGACTAGATTAGCAGTAAAAATAAGACTTGCAATTATATAGCGCCTTTCACAACCTCAGGCGACAGTGCTAGCCACTGAGCCATGGCTGACGCTGTACAGTACATCCCTGCACACTCTCACTAACATTGAAGCATTGGAAAAGAAACACCTCATGCCTCTGTAGGCAAAGCCCGAGATCACCGGGTGATGGTGATGGTCAAGTGATGGGCACATTCAAATGCTCACAATAGCTGTAAAAAGATGACACCAAGGAGACTAGGTGATGCAGTGGGCCACGTCTAGGATGCTGGTTCCAAACCAGACCAAAGTGTTAGCAAGTTCATTTCAGGCAGTGCACTGCAGATCCTAATAGCTCACTGCGTAAAAAAAAAAATCTCCTTATCTCCCCCCGTCTCTTTTGCCAATTATCTTAAATCTGTGTCCACTGGTGATCGACCTTCCTGCCAGTGGAAAGTTTCTCTCTACTTACTCTATCAAAATCTTCATAATTTTCAACACCTCTATTAAATCTCCCCTTAACCTTCTCTACTCTAAGAAGAACAACCCCAGCTTCTCCAGTCACTCCCCATAACTTAAGTCCCTCATCCCTGGTACCATTCTCGTAAATCTCTTCTGCACCCTCTCGAAGGCCTTGACATCTTTCCTAAAGTGCAGTGCCCAGAATTGGACACAATACTCGAGCTGAGGCCTAACCAGTGTTTTATAAAGGTTTAGCATAACTTCCTTGCTTTTGAACTCTATGCCTCTATTAATAAAGCCAAGGATCACATATGCTTTTTTAAACAGCCTTCTCAACTTGTCCTGCCACCTTCAATGATTTGTGTACATACACCCCCAGGTCTCTCTGTTCCTGCACCCCCTTTAAAATTATATCATTTAGTTTATGTTGCCTCTCCACATTCTTCCTACCAAAATGAATCACCTCACACTTCTCTGCATTAAATTTCATCTGCCACGTGTTTGCTCATTTCACCAGTCTGTCTATGTCCTCCTGAAGTCTGTTACTATCCTCCTCATGGTTTTCTACTTTTCTGAGTTTCATATCATCTACAAATTTTGAAATTATGCTCTGTATAGCTAAGTCCAAGTCATTATTATGTACAACCCCAGCTACTCCAGTCACTCCACGTGTACGCTGATGACACCCAGCTCTGCCTCACCACCACTTCTCTCAACCACTCCACAGCCTCTAAATTGTCAGACTGCTTGTCCGACATCCAGTACTGGATGAGCAGAAATTTCCTCCCAACTAAATATTGGGAAGACCGAAGCCATAGTTTTCGGTCCCCGCAAAAAACTCCATTCCCTAGCCACCAATTCCATCCCTCTCCCTAGCATCTGTCTGAGGCTGAACCAGATTGTTTGCAACCTTGGTGTCATATTTAACCCTGAAATGAGCTTCCGACCACATATCCGTGCCATCACTAAGAGCGCATATTTCCACCCCTGCCTCAGCTACCCGACAATGTGGAAAACTGCCCAGGTATGTCCTGTCCACAAAAAGCAGGACAAATCCAACCCAGCCAATTACCGCCCCATCGGTCTACTCTCAATCATCAGCAAAGTGATGGAAGGTGTCATTGACAGTGCTATCAAGTGGCACTTACTCATCAATAACCTGCTCACCGATGCTCAGTTTGGGTTCCGCCAGGACCACTCAGCTCCAGACGTCATTACAGCCTTGGTCCAAATATGGACAAAAGAGCTGAATTCCAGAGGTGAGGTGAGAGTGACTGCCCTTGACATCAAGACAGCATTTGACCGAGTGTGGCATCAAGGAGCCCTAGTAAAATTGAAGTCAATGGGAATCAGGGGGGAAAACTTTCAACTGGCTGGAGTCATACCTAGCACAAAGGAAAATGGTTGTAGTTGTTGGAAGCCAATCTTCTCAGCCCCAGGACATTGCTGCAGGAGTTCCTCAGGGCAGTGTCCTAGGCCCAATCATCTTCAGCTGCTTCATCAATGACCTTCCCTCCATCATAAGGTCAGAAGTGGGGATGTTCGCTGATGATTGCACAGTGTTCAGTGCCATTCGCAACTCCTCAGATAATGAAGCAGTCCGTGCCTGCATGCAGCAAGACCTGGATGACATTCAGGCTTGGGCTGATAAGTGGCAAGTAACATTCGTGCCACACAAGTGCCAGGCAATGACTATCGCCAACAAGCGAGCGTCTAACCACCGCCCCTTGACATTCAATGGCATTACCATCACCGAATCCCCACCATCAACATCCTGGGGGTCACCACTGACCAGAAACTGAACTGGACCAGCCAGATAAATACTGTGGCAACAAGAGCAGGTCAGAGGCTGGGTATTCTGCAGCGAGTGTCTCACCTCCTGACACCTTATCAAGTCACCCTGGTCCAGATGGGATGCATCCTAGGTTGCTGAGGGAGGCTAGGGTGGAGATAGCTGAAGCTCTGATCCCAATCTCCAATCCTCCTTGGATATGGGGGTGGTGCCAGAGAAGTGGAGGATTGCAAACGTTACACCCCTGTTCAAAAAAGGAGAGAGGGATAAACCTGGTAACTACAGGCCAATCAGCCTAACGTCAGTGGTGGGAAAATTACTAGAGACCATTGTCAAGGTCAAAACTAATTCTCACTTGGAGAAGCATGGGTTAATAAAGGACAGCCAGCATGGATTTGTTAAAGGCAAATCATGACTGACTAACCTGATTGAGTTCTTTGATGAAGTAACAGAGAGGGTTGATGAATGTAGTAGTTGTTGTATATATGGACTTTCAAAATGCATTTGATAAAGTACCACATAACAGACTTATTTGGAAAATAAAAGCACATGGTATTAAAGGGACAGTGGCAACTTGGGTACGTAACTGGCTAATGGATAGAAGGCAGAGAGTAGTGGCGAACGGATGTTTTGTATGGAGTGGGGCTCCCTGGGGTCGGTATTAGGACCAATGCTTTTCTTGTTATATATAAATGACCTGGACTAGGGTATAGGGAGTGCAACTTTGAAGTTTGCGGATGATTGAAAACTTCGCAACGTAGTAAATAGTAGCAGACTGCAGGAGGACATAAACAGACTGGTGAAATGGGCAGACACATGGCAGATGGAATTTAATGCAGGTAAGTGTGAAATTATGCACTTTGGGAGAAACAACATGGAGAGACAATATGATCTAACTGGTACTATTTTGAGGGGGTTGCAAGAGCAGAGGGACCTGGGGTGCTTATTCACAAATCCTTGAAGATGGCAGGGCAAGTTAAGGCAGTTAAGAAAGCGTATCTGATACTTGGCTTTGTAAATAGGGGCATTAAATACAAACACAAGGAAGTTGTGCTAAACCTTTACTAATCACTGGTTAGGCCTCAGCTGGAGTATTGTGTACAATTCTGGGCACTGCACTTTAGGAAGGATGTCAAGACCTTGGAGAGGGGACAGAGGAGGTATACCAAGATGATACCAAGGATGAGGAGCTTCAGTTATGTGGAGAGATTGGAGAAGCTGGGATTGTTCTCCTCAGAGCAGAGAAGATTAAGGGAAGACCTAATAGAGGTATTCAAAATTATGAGGGGTTTTCATAGAGCAAGTAGGGAGAAACTGTTTCCTCTGGCAGGTGGGTTGATAACCAAACATCATAGATTTAAAATAATTGGCAAAAGAACTAGAGGCGAAATGAGGAGAAATTATTTTACACAGAGGGTTGTTAAGATCTGGAACGCACTACCTGAAAGGGTGGTGGAATCAGATTCCATAGGAACTTTCAAAAGGCAATTGGACATGTATTTGAAGAGAACTAATTTGCAGGGATATGGGGAGAAAGCTGAGGTGTGGGACTAAATTGAACAGCTCTCTCAAAGAGCCGGCACAGGCACGACGGGCCGAATGGCCCCCTTCTGTGCTATAAGATTCTATCCTATCCAATTTCTCTACTACCTCCTCCTTTACTGTGACATTGGCAGCATCCTTAGTGAAAACAGATGCAAAGTACTCATTTAGTACCTCAGCTATGCCCTCTGCCTTCAAAAGAAGATCTTCTTTCTGGTCCCTAATGAGCCCTACCGTTCCTTTCCTACCCTTTTATTATTTATGTCACCTGCTAATCTATTCTCATACACTCTCTTTGCCCCTCTTATTTCCTTTTTCAGTTCTCCTCTGTACTTTTTGTATTCAGCTTGGTTCACTACTGAATTATGAACCTGATGTTTATCGTCAGCCTCCTTTTTCTGACTAATTTTAACCTCGATACCTCTATATGTTCAGTCATCCAGGGAGCTCTAGCTTTGGATGCCCTTCCTTTCCCCCTCGTGGGAATGTGTCTAGTCTGTACCCAAACCATCTCCTCTTTGAAGGTGGGTCTTTGCTCATTTACCGTTTTACCTGCCAATCTTTGATTCCAATCCACCTGGGCCAGATCCCTTTTCAACTCAGTGAAATTAGCCCTCCTCCAGTTGAGTATTTTCACTTTTGATTTTTCTTTGCCTTTTTCTATTCTAAAATGAAGGAATCCTGTTCCTTTAATCTCCGATTAAATGCCAAGAAGCAGTCATTCCTGAGCCTAATTTCAGCATTTAACAATAGAGCTGGTCACGCAGGCACAGAATTACTGCTGCTCTTGTTGCTCCCAGCTTCTGAATGAACAATTACGTTGCTTTCAAAAGGGGGGTCAATTGCATTTATCCTCTTTTGCCAGAAATCCTGATCGAAGCACAATCTTTCTGGCGAATTTGGTTTTCATCCCCCGAGCTGCTTTTCTGAAATGCCTTAATACCTGCAAGAATTTCTAAGGCTGCTCTCAGCTGCTAATAACACAATGCTCAGAGAGTGAGGGAGCTCAGCCTATCAAACTGCAGAAATCCAATGGTGGTACTTATCTTGGCCTCTCAAGATCAATTATCTTTGATGTCTCCTCCTTTAGTCTTTCCTCTACAGACATTCCTGGCCATGCTACCTTCTCACATCTCACAATAGAACTTCCATATCTCCATCCATCGCTAAATAAAGAAAGACTTGCATTTATATAGCGCCTTTCACGACCACCGGACTTCTCAAAGCGCTTTACAGCCAATGAAGTACTTTTGAAGTGGAGTCACTGTTATAATGTAGGAAACGCAGCAGCCAATGTGCGCACAGCAAGGTCTCACAAACAGCAATGTGATAATGACCAGATAATCTGTTTTTGTTATGTTGATTGAGGGATAAATATTGGCCAGGACACCGGGGATAACTCCCCTGCTCTTCTTTGAAATAGTGCCATGGGATCTTTTATGTCCACCTGAGAGAGCAGACAGAGCCTCAGTTTAATGTCTCATCCAAAAGACGGCACCTCCGACAGTTCAGCACTCCCTCAGCACTGCACTGGAGTGTCAGCCTAGCTTTATGTGCTCAAGTCCCTGGGACTTGAACCCACAACCTTCTGACTCAAAGGCGAGTGTGCTACCAACTGAGCCACAGCTGGCATCCTCTTCAGTGACTTGTTTCCCCTCAATTCTCCATAGAACACATCAGTCCAAGACTTGCATGTTCTCCAATATCCAACACCTAACTTTCATCTTGAAGAGGGGTTGGCAGAGAAATTTGGATGAGAGAAAGAAAAATAACCCATGCTATATCTGCCCTGGGAGAGTTTGACGGGACAGTGTAGAGGGAGTTAATAGGAACTTGTAATAAAGGTAATGCAATAATCATGGGGGACTTTAATCTTCATATAGACTGGGCAAATCAAATTGGCAAAGGTAGTCTGGAGGACGAGTTCATGGAATGCATTTGAGAAAGTTTCATAGAGTCATAGAGTTATACAGCACAGAAAGAGGCCCTTCGGCCCATCCTAGAACAATATGCCATGGAACCAACCAGAGAACAGGCTATTTTAGATCTTGTATTGTGTAATGAGATAGGGTTAATTAGTAATCTCACAGTAAAGGATCGCCTGGGGAAGAGTGATTGTAACATAAGTATTTCACTCTCAAACTCAATGTGAAATTCTAAGTCCGAAACTAGAGTCTTAAATTAAATAAAGCTAATTACATAGGTATGAGAGGTGAGTTGGCGAAGGTAGATTGGGAAATTAGATTAAAAGGTATGACGGTAGATAAGCAATGGAAAACATTTAAAGAAATATTCCAAAATTCTCAACGAATATACATTCCATTGAGAAATAAAAACTCCACGGGTAAAGTGATCCATCCGTGGCTAACGAAAAAAGTTAAGGATAGTATTAGATTAAAAGAAGAGGCTTATAATGTTGCAAAGAATAGCAGTAAGCCTGAGGATTGGGAGAGCTTTAGAAACCAGCAAAGGATGACAAAAAATTGATTAAAAAAGGAGAAAATAGAATGAGAGTAAACTAGCAAGAAATATAAAAACAGATGGTAAGAGCTTCTACAAGTATGTAAAAAGGAAGAGAGTATCAAAAGTAAGCATTGGTCCCTTGGAGGCGGAGACAGGAGAAATTATAATGGGGAATAAGGAAATGACAGAGACTTCAAACAAATATATTGTATCTGTTTTCACAGTAGAAGACACAAAAAAATACCAAAAATAGTCGGGAACCAAGGGGCCAATAAGGCTGAGGAACTTAAAGTAATTAAGACCAGTAGAGAAAAGTACTTGTGAAACTAATGGGACTAAAAGCCGACAAATCCCCTGGACATGATGGTCTACATCCTTGGGTTCTAAAAGAGGGGGCTGCAGAGATGGTGGATACATTGGTTGTGATCTTCCAAAATTCCCTATGTTCCAGAACGGTCCCAGCAGATTGGAAGGTAGCAAATGTAACCCACTATTCAAGAAAGGAGGGAGCGAGAGAAGACAGGGAACTACAGGCCAGTTAGCCAGACATCAGTCATCGGGAAAATGCTGGAATCCATTATTAAGGAAGTGGTAACAGGGCACTTAGAAAATCATAATGATTAGGCAGAGTCAACATGATTTTATGAAAGGTAAACAGTGTTTGACAAATTTATTAGAGGTTTTTGAGGATTTAACTAGCAGGGTAGTTAAAAGGGAACCAGTGGATGTAGTATATTTGGATTTCCAAAAGGCATTTCTAAGGGTGCCACATAAAAGGTTGCTATGCAAGAGAAGGGCTCATGGGGTTGGTGGTAATATACTATCATGGATAGAGGATTGGTTAACGGACAGAAAACAAAGAGTAGGGATAAACGGGTCATTTTCAGTTTGTCAGGCTGTAACTAGTGGCGTGCCACAAGGATCAGTGCTTGGGCCTTAGCTATTTACAATCTATATTAATCACTTAGATGAAGGGACCGAGAGTAATGTATCCAAGTTTGCTGATAATACAAAGCTAGCTGGGAAAATAAGCTGTGAGGAGGATACAAAGAGCCTGCAAAGGGATAATAGACAGGATAAGTGAGTGGGCACTAAGGTGGCAGATGGAGTATAATGTTGGGAAATGTGAGGTTATTCACTTTGGTAAGAAAAATAGAAAAACAGAATATTTTTTAAATGGTGAGAAACTATTAAATGTTGGTGTTCAGAGAGATTTAGGTGTACTCGTACTGGAAACACAGAGTTAGCATGCAGGTACAGCAAGCAATTAGGAAGGCAAATGGCATGTTGGCCTTTATTGCAAGGGAGTTGGAGTACAAGAGTAAGGAAGTCTTGCTACAATTGTACAGGGCATTGATGAGACCACACCTGGAGTACTGTGCACAGTTTTGGTCTCCTTATCTGAGGAAGAATAATACTTGCCTTACAGGCGGTGAAACGAAGGTTTACTAGATTGATTCCTGGGATGAGAGGGTTGTCCTATGAGGAGAGATTGAGTAGATTGGGCCTATACTCTCTGGATTTTAGAAGACTGAGAGGTGATCTCATTGAAACATAAGATTCTGAGGGAGATTGACAGGGTAGATGCGGAAAGGTTGTTTCCCCTGGCTGAAGAGTCTAGAACTAGGGGGCATAGTCTCAGGGTAAGGGGTCGGCCATTTAAGACTGAGATGAGGAGGAATTTCTTCACTCAGCGAGGGTTGTGAATCTTTGGAATTCGCTACCCCAAAGGGCTGTTGATGTTGAATCATTGAGAATATTCAAGGCTGGGTTAGATTTTTGGACTCTAGGGGAATCAAGGGATATGGGGATCGGGCGGGAAAGTGGAGTTGAGTTCGAAGATCAGCCATGATTTTATTGAATGGCGGAGCAGGCTCGAGGGGCCGTATGGCCTACTCCTAATTCTTATGTATGCAACCTATGCTGTACCTGCCCTGGGAGTGTTTGATGGGGAAGTGTAGAGGGAGCTTTACTCTGTATCTAACCCATGCTGTACCTGCCCCGGGAGTGTTTGATGGGATAGTGCAGAGGGAGCTTTACTCTGTATCTAACCCGTGCTGTACCTGCCCTGGGAGTGTTGGATGGGACTGTGTAGAGACAGCTTTACTCTGTATCTAACCTGTGCTGTACCTGCCCTGGGAGTGTTTGATGCTGACACTGGTTATCTGAGATGGAAAGCGTTCCATGCCCCAGTACTGACATCCTGCACGCTCCTTAATGAGCGCAAAATTCGCAAACAAAAGCATTGTCACTGGAATTAAGTGTGCTCTAGGTAACCTGCAATAGTGATGGTTTACCCGTACTCTCAAGTCCAATAAACACTAAAAGAAAACTTCAAACAGTCCCCCTGCGTATCCCCCTTATTCTCTATTTTAATTTTAAAATGTATTGCCATTGAATATGCCCATTCAACTTTGTAAATACCTTGTTTTTTTTGAAAGTTGCAATTCTTACCTCACCTGTTTTCCTGCACCTCAGGCCCCACTATCCTTTAAGGTGAGTCGCGCATCATTCAGAATTGGCCTTGTGGCTCAGAAGCAGCTTCAAAGGCTCACCACTGGACCGCCTGAACTGATTGTACCACAGACCCCAGAGGTCAAGGCGGATGTGCCTTTTACTGTCCAAATTGTAAGTGCTATGATCACATCTTACAGCACAGGATCCTGTTCAGACCATCTCGCCCGTGTCAGCTCTGTGAAATACCTTTCCACTCAGTCCCATTCCATTGCCCTTTAAAAATTTTCTTTTTCAAATATTCCACGCGACAGTTATCTTATTGCTAACCACAGCAGAATCACCGAGAGCGCAGTTATCAGAAATCTAAGACTCGCCCATTTGTGGGGAAGTGCGAGGTCATCCATTCTGGATCCAAGAAAGACAAATCGAAACATTTTCTGAACTAGAAACTGTGGAGGAGCAAAGGGATTTCTGTGACCATGTGGACAAATAACTAAAACCTAGGCACAAAAAAGTAATCAAAAAGGCTGATGGAATGTTGGCCTTTATCTCAAGAGGGCTGGAATACAAAGGGAGAAACTTATGCATCAGTTGTGTAGAGTTCCGGTCAGACTCCATTTGAACCACCACACCTCACGAAGGATATATTGGCCTTGTAGGGGGTGCAGCGTAGATTCACCAGAATTATACCAGCACTTAAAAGGGTTGCAAAAACTTGGCCTGTATTCCCACCAATCAGTTTCCTGCCCCAGCCACGGCACTGAAACAGTCCTTATCAAAGTAACACGAGATTCTGTGACCATGGTAAACTGTCCCGCCTCGTCCTTCTCGACCGGTCTGCAGCTCATCCAAAACTCTGTTGCCCGTATCCTAACCCTCACCAAGTCCCACTCACCCATCACATCCCGTGTTCGCTGACCTACATTGGCTCCCGGTCAAACGACGCCTTGATTTTAAAATACTCATGTTTTCAAATCACTCACATGACCTCGCCCCACCCTATGTCTGTTGCCTTCTCCAGCCCTACAATGCTCAGAAATCTCTGCTCATCCAATTTTGGCCTCTCGCACATCCCCGATTTTCTTCGCTCCACCAATGGCGTCCGTGCCTTCAGCTGCCTAGGCCCCAAGATCTGGAAAACCCTCCCTAAACCTTTCCGCTTCTCTCTCCTCCTTTAAGATGCTCCTTAAAACCTACCTCTTTGAGCAAGCTTTTGGTCACCTGTTCTAATAGCCCCTTCTGTGGCTCGGTGTCAAATTTTGTTTGATATCACTCCAGTGAAGCACCTTGGGACATTTTACTATGTTAAAGGCGCTATATAAATGCAAGTTGCTGAGTTTACATGGTTGAGGGGAAATCTAATCGAGGGTCTTTAAAATGATAAAGGGATTCGATAGGGTAGATAGAGAGAAACTATTTCCTCTGGTGGGGGAATCTAGAAAACGGCATATCTTAAAATTAGAGCTAGGCCATTCAGGTATGAAATCATCAAGCACTTTTCCACACAAAGGGTAGTGGAAATCTGGAACTCTCTCCCCAAAAGGCTGTGGATGCTGGGGGTCAATTGGAGCTTTCAAGACTGAGATCGATAGATTTTTGTTGGGTAATGGTATCAAGGGATATGGAGTTGAGGTACAGATCAAGCCACGATACAATAGAATGGCAGAACAGCCTCGAGAAGTTGAATGGCCTCCTCCTGCTCCTATTATTACCTGTTTAAAGAACTCAAGAAGACATGGAAGACTTGAAGAGTAAAGCTTTTGGCGTCCAGTGCTTTGAGAGATGCTGAACTCAAAATCATATTACAGTCTGAGGGAAGGAGACTTTAGGCTCGAACTCCATCCCCCCCCAAGAATATATTGCAATCCCGGTTACACTCAGTTTTTAAGGCTCATGTGTGTTTCGATTTCATTGTAAGCAGACAGATTATTATAGCAACAGGTAATGCAGTTGCACCGGTACGTGATGGCACCGTGTTTCTACACTGAAAAAGCTAGACATCGGGCCAAAGTCCATAGTGAAAGAAATGGAAAAACTTGCATTTATATAATCGCCTTTTACAACCTCAATGTCCCAATGCCATGTACAGGGCACACAGCGAGGATGGAGAAAGCAGGAGAGATGAGGTAGATTGATTGACACCAAGCTTGGGTTGTGAGAAACCTGTAGTAGCTGTTTAAAAATGCTCACAATGTAATGACTGAACCCAAGTAGAGCCCAGTCTGAAATTGGGATGAGCGAACGCAAGCTCTGAGCAGACTGCAGATACAAGCATGAGTGCCCCAGAGTCCGAACAAACAAAGCCACGGCAAGGAAGTCCTCCAGTGCTATCGTCACCATCTGAGCCGCACAGACATCAAGCTCCAAAGTTCAATGCTTGACCTGTGCCAACTTAGTGGATCTCAGCTGGGGTGGCAGTAAGGGGCATTGCTATGCCCCCTTAGGTAAGATGGGGCAAATCAGCCTGTGTTCCCATCATTCAATGATTCTACCGTTTCTCCCCCCACCCCACCTCCCCAAACTGGGAAGTGCACAGGTGAACTTCCAGTGAGAACAGGACTGGCCTTGGCTGTGATAGTGGCTACTTGGATGAGGTAGTAGAGAGCTACTGGCACCTGTCAATTGATACCTCAACAGGAGTCAAAAGCTTCAGAGGAGGAAGAGGGAAGAAATGGGTAAAAACAATAAAGACAAACGATACATACGCATGTATGTGTGCATAGCCTGTTCCTATTTGTACCCGTTTGAAGAATCATAGAAAGTTACAGCACGGAAGGAGGCCATTTCAGCCCAATGCGTCCGCGCCGGCCAACAAAGAGCTATCCAGCCAATCCCACTTCCCAGCTCTTGGTCCGTAGCCCTGCAGATTAGAGCATCCCAAGTGCACATCCAAGTACTTTTTAAATGTGGTTTGGGTTCCTGCCTCTACCACCCTTTCAGGCAGTGAGTTCCAGACCCCCAAAACCCTCTGGGTGAAGAAATTTCCCCTCTAAACCTTCCACCAATTACTTTAAATCTGTGCCCCCTGGTTTTTGACCCCTCTGCTAAGGGAAATAGGTCCTTTCTATCCACTTTATCTATGCCCCTCATAATTTTATACACCTCAATAAGGTCTCCCCTCAGCCTCCTCTGTTCCAAAGAAAACAGACCCAGCCTATCCAGTCTTTCCTCATAGCTAAGATTCTCTACTCCCGGCAACATCCTTGTAAATCTCCTCTGTACCCTCTCTAGTGCAATCACATCTTTCCTGTAATGTGGTGACCAGAACTGCATGCAGGAGCGCAAGAAAAAAAAACTGCACTGGACATGGCAGACTTAAAGAATAAGGCTTTTGGCATCAGGTTCTTTGAGAGATGCTGAACTCACAATCGTATCACAGGGAGGGGAGTTCAGGTTCCAAGCTGGTCCCTCCACAGAGTAGATAGCAATTGCGCTCAGAGTGTTTAAGGAGCATGTGTGTTCCAATTTATTAAACTGACCTGCAATCTAATGCAACAGACTTCAGCTCATCAGTACAATACAACACAATACAGACCCATTTCTCTTTAAATATATATCTCCAATATTACAATATAAATGTACATACAAATAACAGATACTTTTTAATTGCAATGATTAAAAAATATTTACCTGGAATGTGATTAAAAATATGTACCGGAAATTACACAATTTTAATACATTTGTTTGTATATAAAACGCAAGTGCACAAAACAACCCTAGAAACCATTAGTTCGCAACCTGATGATTGCTTCTCGATTCAGAAGCTCCTAGAAATACTGGAACACAACCAAGAGTTTAAAATAAACACTAAATTTGATTTTGGCTGAATTATTGGCACTTACATTTTTCTCTAAACTCTTTGGCAAAACTACAGAATTAATGATAGTCATATTTTTACATTACTTCTAATGTGTTATTTAAAAAGCCCATCATTTTGAACAGTGTGCTTCTTAATGTAAGCAACAGTGAAACCTCACAAAGAGAGAGAAGGGAGCGAGAGAGAGAGAGAGAGAGGAGCGAGAGAGAGAGGAGCGAGAGAGAGAGAGAGGAGCGAGAGAGAGAGAGGAGCGAGAGAGAGAGAGAGGAGCGAGAGAGAGAGAGAGAGGAGCGAGAGAGAAGGAGCAAGAGAGGAGCGAGAGAGAGAGAAGGAGCGAGAGAGAGAGGAGCGAGAGAGAGAGAAGGAGCGAGAGCGAGAGAAGGAGCGAGAGCGAGAGAAGGAGCGGAGAGAGAGAGAGAAGGAGCGAGAGAGAGAGAGAAGGAGCAAGAGAGAGAAGGTGCGAGAGAGAGAGAACTGGCTGGAGGTGCCTCATCACATTCTGGCTCTGCTTTAAGCTGTCAGGGTGGAGAAGGGGACCATGATAGTGTCATTCGGTTATCTGCACTTCATGTCTTTTCTGCCCAATTTGTTCCCCATCTTTCCTAACGGCACCGACTCTTGCTGCAATCAGCTTCTTGCACCTCATCCAGGTGGTCATTCTTCAATGAGGCTGCACGACCATGGGGGCATCACCGCAAAGCCAGATCCCGTTCCCAACCCATGACCACACATTCGCACCTCCCAGCGGGAGTCGCTGCAAAGCAGTCAGGAGAAGCAGACCCTGGGTGAATTTCCCACTCCCTATGCCAGAGAATTGAGGCTGATTGGAGCAATCCCTCCCCACTACCCTGCCTGAGATCAGCTAACTCAGCCCGAAGCGAGGATGAAACCTGGATCTTTCCTGGCCTGCGTGGGTCAGTAGCCCATTTGGTTGCACGCATATCCACGAAAGCCATCGAGAGAGTGGTCTATCCATAGTTTCAATTCACACTGTGTATACATTCCATACTCGGCGGCAAATCTCAATAAAAGGCTGCAAAGATATTACTGTGATCAATAGCAGTCTCAATATTTACAATCGCCTTGTACCCAGCCATGTAGTTGTACGAGATCATCTCTAGCTAATTGTTAAAGTTACAGTTTTCAGATGATTATGTGGACAGCTTACAGTTTTGCAAGAAAACAGGCTCAAGATGAATGCAGAATACGAGCTATAAAAATCTAAATACTGGAAGGCAGTTACCGTACTCATCAGTTAAGAGGTAACCTCATGTTGGCATCGAAACCCTTCACTGAAGACACACTGGCCTTGTCAGCATTCCCGAGAGAGAGAGGCGCACTGCACCTCTCAAGAGGAGCAAGACTGATTGCAGTTTACGCACTAGCTCTGGCCAGACAGCACACTGCTTGCACGGTGGAAATACTCAAGAATGGCACGAGCTTTCTGCAAAGCAAACTAGACAAGTGGGCGAGCCACCTCGGCGTTCCTAAAGTGTCGGTTCTCCAGTAAAATCCGGGGCTTTCTCGTGAGATTTTTTTTTAATTTGGCAAAAATTAAAAGCAATTCCCTCCATTCCCTCTTGCTGGGTGGACTCAGCAAGGGATGCAGGGACATTTGACAATCGCCCTTTAGACCAATCTGCAGAAGAGGCAACAGGGTGAATTCAGTCCTCCTGCGCTCCCAGTGAAGAGCCTCACTGGATGGAAGCCTGAATCGGAGGATCAACGCTGCAGTGTTGTAGCCCTCCCTCACCCATGTTGCTGCAGAATTGCTGAATTTACCCTATTATCTCTTTCCCCTTCCTCTCAATTATTTCTGTTTCTTTCTGACAAACAGTACACCAAACCCTGATCAATTAAACTGGAACTCATATTTTGGGAAAAAAAATTCCTAGGATTTTTTTGAACCTTTCAACAATTGAGGGGGGCGGTCGGAGAAAGCCGTCAAAAGCTCGCTGGAAATGAGAAGAAAAAATAATCCTGCACAGCAAGTGCGAGATATCACTTCTAACTAATCTGCCCAACTCGATGCTTTCTTCCAGTTCTGACGAAAGGTCTTCGACCTGAAACGTTAACTCTGTTTCTCTCTCCACGGATGCTGCCTGGCCTGCCGAGTTTTTCCAGCGTTTTCTGTTGTTATTTCGGATTTCCAGCATCCGCAGTATTTTGCTATCGATGTGTAATGAACTCTACTTCCATCTTGCTGCTACATTCTTTTTTAAATTTGTTCGAGAAGTGGCCAATACTTTGAAAGGTCGCATTTATTACCTAACTCTAGCCAATGGCCTTATCTTTGAAGCAAGTATGTGTAGGCTAGACCAGGTAAGGGATATAGGTCCCTCCCTGAAGCACATTATCAAGCCACTTGGGTAGTTAATGGCAGATTCCAAGGTCAATTTTTCTGGTGCCAATGCACAAATCGTCAGATTTATTCAATTAAATTTCACAACTTGCCCTGGTGGGATTCAAACTCATGACGAACTTGGCTGCACATCCAGGATCATAACCACTATACTACCGCACTGCTAAATCTTCACTAACTTTCATTGCCAATCTGTAGCAGAGCGTAGCTTCAGCACCACAATGGGTGTTGGTTCAACACGCTGGAGCGATTCAAAACCAGGTCCCTGACTCGTGTCATAACATGATGAGCTGAGTGGTTCCAGGACCTCCCCCACAGTACAGGAGGTGAACTACAGGATGGATCATTCGATGGAAATATTTGCTCCAATAGTGTTACACTCAGTCCTTTCACAAGCTCTCTCTGTATGCTGGGAATAGTGAATGTGAATTTGAATAGTGAATAGAAGGTTGTGGGTTCAAGTCGCACTCCAGAGACTTGAGCCCAATAATCTACAGCGCAGTACTGAGGGAGTGTTGCACTGTCAGAGGTGCCGTCTTTCGGATGAGACGTTGTACCGAAGCCCCGTCTTCCCTCTCAGGTGGAAGTAAGAGAGCCCATGGCACGATTCAAAGAGTACAGGAGTTCTGCCCAGTGTCCTGGCCAATATTTATCCCTCAACCAGCATCACTTAAAAAAAAAAAATGATCTGGTCATTCATTATCACATCGCTTTTTGCAGAACCTTACTGTGCACCAATTGGCTGCCATGTTTCCTACATTTGGTATAATCTACCAGGTAGGGGAGTGGACTCAAAGACACAAGGGGTGCACAAGATGCAGCCTGGCACCAGATTTTTTTTTGGGGGGGGGGGGGGGGGGGGGGGGGAGAAGAGAGAGAGGAGTAGGAGAGGGATGAACTTGGTGGGCCAAAAGACCCTTTTTCTCATCCTTGATGTTTCCTTATGTTTTGGATCTTAAGAATTCATCAGCTGCCGTGTAGAACTTCAGATCAGATGACTGGGGAATTGAACTCCGGGCCGAAGGTGGTTAAATCACAAAAGCACTGGTTGGAGTAAGTGTACTGCCTGATCGGCAGCAAATTTCCTTTGCTGGGTATCTGTAAGGTCACGGGAGGATCACACTATAGTTTTAGCATCTCAATGGTGAAAGCCATTGATTTTTTTTAAATGAAATTCCCCCTCTGGTCTCCTGAAGGCGTTGACTCTTGCTGGGGTACAGGCCCCTCTTGCATCTAGCCCAAGTGACCATTCTTAGTGTGCGAGCCTAGACAGCGAGCGTCACCTGACTGCAAAGGGACCCACGGCAGGGCCTTACTCTGTTCTCGCTCAACGCCCACGAACATGCACTTTCCAGCAGGGTAGTGATCAAAACTGGGAACCCTGGCTGATTTATTTTCCCCTCCGTAGCCCAGTAAAATCAAAGTCAACTGTACATCACTATTGTTGAGATTAACAGAGTTGGGAATCAAATGTGCGCTCTTCCAAATCTGAATGGCTCAGTTCTACACTGGTTGGTAACTGACGTTATTTTATTAAAGAATTGAGCACATAAGCCAGGCTGACACTCCGAGTGCAGCACTGAGGGAGTGCTGCACTGTCAGAGGTGCCGTCTTCTGGATGAGATGTTAAACCGAAGCCCCGTCTGCCCTCTCCCCTCCCAGGTGGACATAAAAGATCCCATGGCATTATTTCAAAGAGCAGGGGAGTTATCCTCGGTGTCCTGACCAATATTTATCCCTCAACCAACATCACTAAAACAGATTATCTGGTCATCATCATATTGCTGTTTGTGGGAGTTTGCTGTGCACAATTTGGCTGCCACGTTTCCCTACATTACTACACTTTAAAAGTACTTAATTGGCTGTAAAGCGCTTTAGGTCGTTCCGAGGTCGTGAAAGACGCTATAGAAATGCAAGTCTTTGTTTCCTCTTAAATGGAGCCATCGTGGGGACTGAAAGGCTTGCAAGCTAATGACAAGGAACTCGGAAAGCACTTATGAATCAGGGTTTTACCATGACGGCATCACTCTTAGTTGTGGTGTTAAAAAAACAAAAAAAACACTGTGGTATATTCACATTCGTTATTGCTCGAAGATGTCTTCATTCTGTAGTCTTCAAGTAACTGCATTAGAACCCGTAGACCGTGGGTACAAAAGTGAAGTCACGATAAACCTTTTTGTCTGTTATACTGCAACAGACTAATACACAATTATAGCCCTGCAAAGTCTAAAAGTCACAGAGACGAGTTCTATCTGAGGAATTAGTCACGGTTAGTCTTTTTAGCATTATATACTTCACTGTCTTTTCACTGTGCACAAAATCTACAAAAATAAGAAAGTCCTTTTCTTCCCCCTCCCCCACATTGCAACAACACCAAACGCACAGTGTGTCCAGCAAATGGATGGCGCTAGCTCCAGCCAGGCGCTGGCACAGTACGTTCGCAGCTTACTGAAGTGGTGTGGCTTTGGGCGCGGAGAGCACAAGCACCCTCGGACGCTCTCCTCGGCTAGACGCCAGCATTCCTCTCTGGGCTGTCTTCCTCGCTGGTTTGCGGTTTACTTCTGCTGGTGCCTGATAATATGAGAGAGAGAAAAAAAAAAGTGCTTTAAAGTTAACCTTTTATCATCGGAGATAGCCCAGGTGAGATTTGAGGTTGTGTGCAGATTGCCTGTGGCATCCACTCATTGCCAAAAGTATAGACATGTGTAAAAGCAGCGAGCAGTCTCCATCAGACCATAGGGAATGGCAACAGCATTCGTTTCTCTCTCCTCTTCTGCTCACTTTTTATTTCTCTCTCTCTTCAAAATCCATCTGGTGATGGGGATCTGCAAGGGGTTTTCTCTTGGAGAGCAAGAGAAAAATTAAGAGATGGCTACGGAGGCAGAGCAATACTAGTATTCATAACAAGAACCATTGAGATGGTCGGCCTGCCTCTCTCATTAAAGTTTGTGTTGACCGCGCAGCTGAATTATGAAGAGCAAGAAACAAAAAGGAAAGAAAGATCACAAGATTGGGAATGAGGTGGCCACTCAGCCTATTTTAATTCACCCGACTAGAAGGATCCTAGAATTTCCCAATTGAAGCACCAATCGATTCTCAAATGCTTCCAGCATTTCCACTTGCACTGCTCCATCTAGAAGCATATTCCATATGTCAATCTTTCTGTCTGTCGAATTTCCCCGATATCAGTCCAAAAGTTGCCTCTTAATACCTGCGCTCCCTTGTCCTATTCTCGCAGTTTAATTTGAAGTAATATTCCGGATTTACCATTTCCATTCCAGTAATAATCCTGTATTATTGCTCTATATACGACCTCCTCTCAAGACACCTCCTTTCCCGGCTGAAACGCCCAAGTCTCCAGTCTTTCCTCAGACTCCCAAGAGCGGGTTCAGCCTCGTGGCTCCTCTCTGCACTGCCTCCATCACTTGAATATTTCCCTTTTCTCGGTGACCAGAGCTGGACACAATACTCAAGGTAACGGTCTGATCACAGCACTGTAAGTTACTCTGATTTTTATTCTGTTTTGGCTACATTGTCCAAAATCCTATTGGTTTGTCGATTTCTGCTCTGCACTCATTGCGACACGTGTCGAGTCTGCCAAGATTCCTACGTCTTTTTTAGCTTCATCCGTAGCCATTTCAGTAGCATTCGTGGATTATGTGTGCCACCTATTTTTCCTTTTTGTGTGCCTGCATTAAATTCCATTGTTCTGCCTACTCACAGATTTTGTTCAGCTTATTCTATATTTTCTAAGCAGTCTCCTCTGATTCCACTGCTGCTCCTAGTTTGGCATCATCTGCAAACTTGACCAGTTTGTACGGAGTTTCTAAATCCAAATCACGGACGTAAATTAAAAACAGTCGTGCTCCCAACACCGAGCCCTGGAGCAGGATACCCTTCAGTACGTTCCCCTCAACCCAACATAGCCTCTCTAAGTAGTACTGGTTGTTTTCTATCCTCCAGTCAGTTTCTTATTCAACCCCAGGGTTTACCCTGAATCCCCGCAGCTCCGCATTTAAGTAACAGCCTTGGGTGTGGAACTTTATCGAAAGACTTTTGGAAAAATGGATCCATGCCATTGTAGGATGTTCCACAGTCCACTCGGGTTATTAGTTGTCAGGGAAAGTGGTGAGGCAGTATCTCTACCTTACTGAATCCAGGTTAATTGCTGTTTACTGGGTTATTGTGCAGATGGTCCTCACGTTTACTCCTGATAATTAATTCCATTTTCTTTACACAGACTAATGAGTCAGTAGTTGCAGGTTCCGGTTTTGAATATGGGCACCAACGTTCCCTTTAAGCTGCGCGGCTGCACAGCGCTCTGCCGGTCCCACGCAGCCGGTGAGCCGGCTTTTGAATAGAAAAATTGCGCATCCGCGGAATTTTGAAGGGGCCGCGCGGGCCAAAAAAAAATTAGAGGGAACATTGGTGGGCACCCATTCCAATCTATTGATACCTCCTCAGTGTCCAATAGCTCCCTCATAATAATTGTCAGTGCCTCACAAACCTCCTCCCTAGTCTCTCTCAGCACTCTTAGGGGTTGATTTGTGAGCCCTTTTATCCTGTCTATGACTTCCATCTCTTATCGCGGCCATTAGTTTTACGTTGGATGTGCATGTTTGGGGAGAGCGTGCTGCTCGTGTCTTTCCTCGTGAATACTTGGAGGAGGAAGTCTCCACTCAGAACATTTCCTTTTTTGAGCTTGCACACAGTTTCAAGCCTGTTTGCATATTTTATGATTTCATCTCTTCTCTAACCAGGCAGATCAGAGAATTATCAAAATGCAGTCGCCAAATGCAAATAAATCATTGAGACACACACACACACAAGAAGACACTCACATGTGGAAGAATTCTGGTCATTGAGCAACTTTGCTTGGCTGCTGGGCATCACTTTTAGTTCAAAGCTGTCTGGTGATGGTAAAGTATTGTGTATTCTTGATGCCATAATTGCATTTAAATACTGCAGCCGAGTAACCTGTGGAAAAAGCACACAGTGAGTCTACAGCAGTGACATCTGCAACTGCCCTTTTGAACAGCGGTGAATGATAATAAATAGGCACAAGCTGTAAGATCGGTAACTTGTTTCAATCAATGTTTATAATATAGGCGCCATTACGAACGATGCAGACTTCAGACCCTCCCATCCCCCTTCTCTCACTTCCTGCCCTGAAGGTGCGGACTCTGGCACATGTTTCGATGGAACTTATAGCCCTCTGGGATATTGCCCAAGTGGCCATTCATCAGGTGGAAGCTTACAGGGTCGGTGGGGCACTTCGACTGCAGGAGACACCATGGTTGAACCTGAACTTGTCCTCGTCCAATCCTATCCTCATCCAATATCCATGCACTTTCCAGTTGGGGACACGGGACAGCAATCAGGAACAGGGGACTTGCTGATTCTGCCCATCTCGATCCAAGGGACCAGTTGTAGCCCCCTTTACTACCACCTAACTGAGACAACTCAGCAAAGTTGACCCACTACCACACTGGACAGTGTATTTATAAACCACTCAAAACCTTCAGTGTGTGGGACAGTGAGGCAGGTGCTCAAAGAAAGGCTTGCAAATCTATAGCACCTTTCACAACCTCAGGATGTCCCAAAGCACTTTACCGCCAATGAAGTACTTTTGAAGTGTAGTCACTGTTGTAATGTAGGAAACAAGGCAGCTAATTTGCAGACAGCAAGATCCTATACACAGTAATGGGATAAATGACCAGATCATTTTTTTTAGTGATGTTGATTGAGGGATAAATATTGGCCAGGACACCGGGGATAACTCCCCTGCTCTTCTTCGAAATAGTGCCATGGGATCTTTTACCTCCACCTGAGAGAGCAGACGGGGCCTCGGTTTAACGTCTCATCCGAAAGACGGTGCCTTTGACAGTACTATCCAGATTTTGTGCTCAAAGTCTCTGGATTGGGACTTGAACCCACAACCTTCTGCACTGAGCCACAGCTGACACCATGCAGTGCCATTCACAGGATAAAGCTGGGTGATTTTAAACGTGAACACAAACAGTGCAAGGGGGCTCTCTTCCCCTCTCCTCTATCCCTCAAAACCATACCAAATGTGGAATAATAACAGACAATGCTGCAACTGGTCAGTATCAAAAGAGAAAGAACAGTTCTGATAGAGAGTTCCACCCGAAATCGGAACCTGTGTTTCCCCTTTCAGACGACGACTGACCCACCTGTGCGATTCCAGCATTTTCTGCTTTTATTTCACTCGCTGTTTTTCTTCTTATCCTTACTAGTTACGACCTTACCTTCAGAACCTGCAGGTCATTAAGTGCTCTTACAGTGTAGTCAGGGCAGTACATGGAAAGGCTTGCATTCTCCCCAGATTCCAACAGGTCCCTGGAGAATGGGTCTCGTCGACTCCACTTAATGTTAGCGACTGGTGATTGGTGAACTAAGGAAACCAGAGTTAAATGACTCCTTTGAGTGCTACGGTTGTACAGCGCATAGAAATCTCACAGATTCTGTCATGAATACAGCATCAATTAAAAGTACTGGTCATTCCCTTCTGGCATTGCACACGGGGAGTTTAGACCAAGTGTAGTGGGATTAGAGGGTGGGAGATAATTGGACCAGGGTGAAATTCAATACCATTTTAAAGTAGAACATTCGTCCTTATTTTTATATTGCCATTATAAATCGCTAGTCCGCATTTATAATGGTAACCAATACACTTTAATATTGTGCCAATATACCTCATATGTGATGCTCTTAATTCAACCCCTCAAATTACTCGCACCACTCCCAGTGACAGCCCTGTCCCCACCAGAACTTCACCCCAGTGTTAGCCAGCTCACAGTGGTCTCCCCCACACACAGCCCAAGTTTGGGAGGACACAGTCCAGAATTGCACTGCTGGCTTTAAGTGGCAGTTCAAGTGGCCGATGTGAATATGCCACACACCCAGTATTGCTCTGTGCTGAAATCCCAGTGACAGTGGGATTACATCTGCAGAGAGAAAAAATGTCAAGGTGCCATGGGGCCTGCGCAGAAAATTGCAGAGTAAGACACAATCATCATTTGACAGGAGAATAAGCTTTAAAGACACAGGAACAAGAGATGAGGATGATTCATCGAACTTGTTCCATCATTGCATTCCTCTACACTGTCCCATCAAACACTTTCAGGACAGGTACAGCACAGGTTAGATACAGAGTAAAGTTCCCTCTACACTGTCCCATCAAACACTCCCAGGGCAGATACAGCATGGGTTAGATACAGAGTAAAGCCCCCTCTACACTGTCCCATCAAACACTCCCAGGGCAGGTACAGCACGGGTTAGATACAGAGTAAAGCTCCCTCTACACTGTCCCATCAAATACTTCCAGGGCAGGTACAGCACAGGTTAGATACAGACTAAAGCTCCCTCTACACTGTCCCATCAAACACTCCCAGGACAGGTACAGCACGACTTAGATACAGAGTAAAGCTCCCTCTACACTGTCCCATCAAACACTCCCAGGACAGGTACAGCACGACTTAGATACAGAGTAAAGCTCCCTCTACACTGTCCCATCAAACACTTCCAGGGCAGGTACAGCACAGGTTAGATACAGAGTAAATTTCCCTCTACACTGTCCCATCAAACACTCCCAGGGCAGGTACAGCACGGGTTAGATACAGAGTAAAGCTCCCTCTACACTGTCCCACCAAACACTCCCGGGGCAGTTACTGCACGGGTTAGATACAGAGTAAAGCTCCCTCTACACTGTCCCATCAAACACTCCCAGGGCAGGTGCAGCACAGGTTAGATACAGAGTCAAGCTCTCTCTACACTGTCCCATCAAACACTCCCAGGGCAGGTGCAGCACAGGTTAGATAGAGTCTTGCTCTTATAAAGTGCTTCAGCTCCAAGCTCAGAACATACTCAATTGCAAGACTTTCCCATTCCAAACATCCTCTGGCGTCTGAATAAGTTTGCTAATTTAGCGTCAATTAATGCAGGATTACGGGCGGTTTTATGCATGCCAACTGGAAACTGTGTTGAAACTGACCCGTACTCATTTCACACATGGCCAACAGGGGAGGCTTTGATCCATTAACCTGGACTCGTGTCTCTAGCCCAGTTTTAGAACAGTACTGCACCAGTGTGAAATCCCAAACCGAACACCAGCCTCTGAGTGTCGTTTCTGCATCAAATCCGGCCAGTTTTGTGGCCTGTGCTCACTCAGGACTGAACTGAGGCCGCCCCAACTCGTGACACTAAGGAACCATTGATTTAAAGGTTTAAATTTTCAGACTTAAATTTTCAATAAACGTGTTTCTCTCCCCTCACCCCAAAAAGGAACTATGTGGGTAAAGATTCTTATACTAGGATGTTTAAGTCAGTAGAACACTAATAAAGTTAGCACAGGAGTGCGAACAAGAAACTGAAATAAGCAGATGATGCAGTCCTACCAGAGGATGGGGCAGTCAGTGCAGAGACACCGTAGTAAGTGAAGGCTCCATTTTCAAACTTTAGACCCTCCTTCCCGATCTCCACCTCCACTCGTCCCTGTTGGTAACACAATGGTATTCATCACGGTATCACTGCAACAATACTTTTCATAACATGGCACAACAATCAATAAGGTTACATGCACAGGTCACATTCGAATGACAAGCTGTGTATTTAAGCCTTCGAATCCCCATAAACTTGTAGGAAAAGATCTTGCATTTATATAGTGCGTTTCACCACCTCAGGCCATTCCAAAGCGCTTTACAACCCATTAAGTACTATTTTGATATGCAGTCACTGTTGCAACGCAGCAGCCAATTTGCACACAGCAAGCTCCCACAAACAGCAATGTGATAATGACCAGGTAATCTTTCTTTAAATTTTGTTGTTTGAGGTATAAATACAGGCCAGGACATTGGGGAGAAATCCCCTGCTCTTCTTCAAAATAGTGCCATGGGATCTTTTACGTCCACCTAAAAGGGCGCAAGTTAAACATCTTATCTGAAAGACGGCACCTCCGACAGTGCAGCACTCCCTCAGTACTGCACTGGAGTGTCAGCCTAGATTTTTGTGCTCAAGTCTCTGGAGTGGAATAGAGTGGATGCATGCATCTCGCTACAGGAAGTAGGTGGGGAAGCAGAGAGAGAAGCACCTCCTCATGGCAGTGACATAGCAGATACCCCGATACAACTCCCCACAAGCTGCCACTCATCCAAAATGTCACACCTGGAGTCCTCAGTCCCACCGAGTCCCAGAACTCCTGTTCCCCGTCTCTCCAGGCTCCACTGGTCCAGTGACCGACACTGGCATTTTTATTTTTAAAAATAATTTCATGGCCTCACCCCCCAACCTACCATACTGATCTCCTTCTGCCTTATGTTCCCGAACACACCCTCTGCGCCTCTAACACCAGCCTTCCCCTCACCCTTTTACAGCCTCTGCTCCTCCAACACCAGTCGCCTCCTTGCTCCTTACAACCTCCATTCCTCCAACACCGGCTTCTCCTTACCGCTCACTCCCCCTGATCAACCACTCATTCAGGTTCCCCTCTGGCACTCACTCCCAGTTCTCTGAACATTGTCACATGTCGCCCTTCTTCCTCTTTGATATGTCCTTAATTCCCCACCCTGGCCTCTCCCATCATTCCCCCCGCCCCCCCCCCACTATCCCCATGCTCGGTGTCCAGCACACCACGTTCTTCCTAACTGTGCTCTGAGGCACATGACCAGCACAATATAAACGCACGATTCGTGCCTGTGCTGAGACAGTGCGTGTCGGCCAGCTATTTCACACTGAGGGCCGTGCACACGAGGCGGCCACGTGTGCACTTTCCAGCAAGGGCCACTCAATAACGATTTGGAACGGAAACCCTGGCTGGTTTTGGCCTTCGCCTTCCCTGTCTCGTGGATGCCGAGGCCCACTGTAAAATTCCAACTGCCACCCAGTTAGATAACAGGGGGGGTGTAAGTCAGTGCCTTCAGGAGAGGAGGGGGAAGGACTGGGGTCAGGGGCATTACCCAAGTGAAAGCAAAACGGTCGGGATCTTGGTTCCTCCGGGCACCCACCTGCAGCACCAGAATGAAGTAGTCGACTGGCTGATTCCGCTGGTACAGGTAGTGCTCGGGAGCCAGTTTGTCATTTTCATCAAACTTCACCTCCTGGTTGACACTGGGGTGTTTGAGCAGGTGAAGAAGAACTCTCTCAGAGACCCGTGAGGGGCTGAACAGCTCCACCTCTGTAAAGACAACCTGCGGTCATTATAGCGGCAATTTCAAAATCAACATGTTTATCTGCAGCGTTGCATACGAGTGACTCGCTTCAGAGCGGCTAACAGACTAATCTAGCAAGAAGCTGGGATTCTTGGAGCTGGGGAATTTCCCCTCGGATTTTATAATCACACATGGACAACCAAAAGCAGACTTTGGACTATTTCTACCCAAGAGGTGGCATCAAATGACCCATCACTCATGTTAGTATCTTCATCCCAAACCACACAAGCCGGTCTACAAGTTGGACTGGCAATAACTGATCGCCACTGTCCATGTATTTGTTTTATTTAGTATGTTTGTATCAATATATAATAGTGGGGATGAAATCACACAATATCCTTAATATTGTGTGATACACTTCCTACGTGATGCCCTTAATTCATCTCCTCCAACTGCTCCCACCCTCAGTGACGGCCCTGTCCTCCACCCGTGTTAACCCAGCTCGCAGTGCTCTCTCCACACACAGCCCAAGTTTGGACGGTCACAGTCCAGAACTGTCGCGCTGGGTATTTCTCAATGTTAAGTCTCACCGCTAGCGTTGTTGCACTGTAACTGGAATCCTCAGCTCAGCACTGACCCCCTTTACCAAACTAAACCAAAGAGTCTGACAGTCCGGCAAGCTCACTTGCCCTTCAAACCCACAGCTCATCCACTCTTTTCTCCCTCACGCAGTTCAGTTTTCAATAAACCCTGCACATTATTGCCTATTTTTTGGGGCCCAGCCCCAGCCGCTGCCCCCACCCCCCTCCCCCAGAGGTAACAGCCTCCCTACCTCTGGATAAGAAGCGTTGAGTAGCTAATAAAAGCTGGGGTGAAATCTTGACCTTTAGGTCGATGTCAGGCATCTTAAAAAAAGAGAGGTCTTCCTTCTTGTGCTCAACAGGAGTGCCGATCGGAGCAGGTTTTCTCTTCACCTTGGCCTCTGCTGCTGAAGGAACAGAACAAAAAAAAAATCAATGGAACCAACTCGAGATTCTTTAAACTACTTTCAATTCTCTTCAAACCCTTTTCCTCTTTTTAGTCCTCTCACTCCTGAATCTTGCTGGGGTGGGGGGGGAAAGAGATCTGCACAGGTGTGAGGCACTGTTCGATACTTCACTCACTCTTCATGCGTGAGCCCAGACAGCGAGCGGTTGTAAGCTATTCCTCCAGGAAGCATGCACGCCCCGCACTTCCCAGCAAGGGCCAGAGGATCGATCAGGAGCGGCCACCATAATTGATTCCCTTCCCTCCCAGCCAGAAGCAGAGGCCAGTTGTAGCGCCAGCCCCCCCCCCCCCCCCATCTCTACCTCACCTCCACAACTCCCGACGTAACAGCACTGTAGGAGCACCTTCACCACACGGACTGCAGCGGTTCAAGAACATAAGAAATATGAGCAGGAGTAGGCCATTCGAGCCTGCGCTGCCATTCATTAACATTATGGCTGATCTTCGACCTCAACTCCACCTTCCCGCACTATCCCCATATCCCTTGATTCCCTTAGTATAAAAAACTATCGATTTCTGTCTTGAATATACTCAACGACTGAGCATCCACAACTCTCTGGGGTAGAGAATTTCAAAGAATCACAACCCTTTGAATGAAGAAATTTCTCCTCATCTCAGTCCTAAATGGCCAACCCCTTATTCTGAGACTGACCAACCCCCCCTCTAGTTCTAGACTCCCCAGCCAGGGGAAACATCTCTGGTGACTCACCACCACCTTTTCAAGGACAACTAGGAATGGGCAATAAATGCTGGCCTTGCCAGCATTGTCCACCTGCCAAGAATGAATATTTAAAAACTTTTTTTTTGTATTTCGCTTTCATCATGAAGTTACAAGTGTGAATTCACTGCTCCTGTGCTGAAAGGGAGTCTGAAACGGTGAATCAGCACTACAGGCTCAGGTTATGCTAAACTTGTACAGAACCTTGGTTAGACCATACTTGGGAGAATTGTGCAGTTTTGGTCTCCATATTATAGAAAGTACATAGAAATACTGAGAAGGTGCAAAAAAGATTTACTGGAATGATACAAGAACTGAGAGGTTACTACCTATCAGCAAAGATTGAACAGGCTGGGGCTCTGTTCTCGAGAAAAGAGAAAACTGAGGGGTGACCTGATTGAGGTCTTTTAAGATTTTGAAAGGGTTTGATAGGGTAGATGTAGAGAGGATGTTTCCACTTGCAGGCGAGACCAGAACTAGGGACCATCAATAAAAGATAATGACTAACAAATCCAAGAGGAAATTCAGGAGAAACTTCTTTACCCAGAGAGTGGTGAGAATGTGGAACTTGCTACCACAGGGAGTAGCTGAGGCGAATAGTACAGATGCGTTTATGGGGAAGCATGAGGGAGAAAAGAATAGGATATGCTGATGGGGTGAGATGAAAAGGGGTGGGAGGAGGCTCGTGTGCAATGTCCCCTGTGAAGCTGCGCAGCCACGTAGCGCACTGGAGGTCCCGCGCAGGCCGCGCACCGCTTTTTATATGAGAAAAACCGCACATGCGTGAACATGTGAATGGGCCGCGCAGCCAGTTAACGGGCCCGCGCACCCAAAAATAAATAAGAGGGAACACTGCTCGTGTGGAGCATAAACACCGGCATAGACCTGTTGGGCCGAATGGCCGGTTTCTGTGCTGTAAATACTTTGTAATACTGCCGAGCGTGGATCAGTGAAATGGCCCCTAATTTTAAAGACCATCCCTCCACAACCTGTGTTGTTTAAACTTACGATTATCTGACTCGTCGAGAATTTCGGATTTGATGATTTCTTCAATGACATCCCCGAGCGTCACTAAACCCATCACCTCGTAGAAAGGGTCACCATCCCCCTCGTTGTTCACTTTCTGGACCATTGCCATATGTGATTTGCCTCAAAACATAAACAAAAGACACGGATGGAGAACTGTTATAATCACTGAACAGAGTTAAGTCACAGCAAAGTAGCACGAGCTAACCTGGGTTCAACACGCTTTTAGAGCAGTTGGCTTTGCGGGCCACTTTCTCTCTCCCTCTTTGACGCTGTGCTTGTGTGCAGATCCAAGGGCACCCAGAACCTTCACTACCACAGCTGGCAGGGTACCCATGGCTGGTCCATCACCCCGACTTCTGTTCTCCTATGTGTTTACAGCCAGCAGGGGTCAATGGATAGCCACCCAGTTCGAACCCTGACTGAGGCAGACTGCAGGGTCCCTACCTCGCCTGAGCTGAGATGAAGTAAACCAGCACGTACCCAGGGAGATCTCTCATCTTTTCAACCCCTCTGCTATTTTCACAATTCTTTTATCCTTTCTACAGGTGTGCTTTATAGAATCAGAGAATCGTACGGCCCAGGGAGGCCGCCGTTCGGCCCATCGTGCCTGTGCTGGCTCTTTGAAAGAGCTATCCAATTAATCCCACTCCCCTGCTCTTTCCCCATAGCCCTGCAAATGTTTTTGCTTTACAAGTATTTATCCAGTTTCCTTTATGAAAGTTACTATTGAATCTGCTTCCATCACCCTTTCAGGCAGTGCATTCCAGTTTAACCTCGGGAGTGGGGAAGCTTTCAGAAACTATAATCAACAGTCACTTGGACAAGTGTGAATTAATTAAGGAAAGCCAGCACAGATTTGTTAAAGGCAAATCGTGTTTAACTAACATGATCGGGTTTTTTGTTGAGGTAACAGAGAGGGTTGATGAGGGCAATGTGGTTTGATGTGGTGTACATGGACTTCCAAAAGGCATTTGATAAAGTGCCACATAATAGGCTTGCCAGCAAAGTTGAAGCCCATGGAATAAAAGGGACAGTGGCAGCATGGATATGAAATTGGCTAAGTGGCAGGAAACAGAGTAGTGGTGAGAAACTGTTCCCATTGGCAGAAGGGCTGAGAACCAGAGGAGACAGATTTAAGGTGATTGGCAGAAGAACCAAAGGCGACATGAGGGGAAATTTTTTAAGCAGCGAGTGGTTAGGATCTGGAATGCATTGCCTGAAAGGGTGGTGGAGGCAGATTCAATCGTGGCTTTCAAAAGGGAATTGGATAAGTATCTGAAGGAAAAACATTTGCAGGGCTACAGGGAAAGTGCAGGGGAGTGGGACTAGCTGAAGTGCTCTTGCAGAGAGCCGGCACGGGCTCGACTGGCCGAATGGCCTCCTTCTGTGCTGTAACCATGCTACGATTCTATGATTCCAGATCATAACTCGCTACGTAAAAAAAGGGCTCATTTCCCCCGGTTCTTTTCCCAATTATCTTAAATCTACCCAAGTGGTACCAAGCCTCCTGCCAGTGGAACGAGTTTCTATCTATTCACTATCAAAACCACTCAGGATTTCGAACGGCTCTATTATATCTCACCTTAACCTTCGCTGCTCCAAGGAGAACAAACCCAACTTCTCCAGTCTCTCCACAAAATTGAAGTCCCTCATTCCTGGTTCCATTCTGGTAAATCTCCGCTGCACCCTCTCTCCAAGGACTTAACATCCTTCCTAAAGTGCGGTGCCCAGAATTGGACACAATACTCCAGCTGAGGCCTAACCAGTGATTTATCTCACTGATGATCTTTTGTCACCTAACTAGTTTTCACAAAGCAGTTTGCAGGCCATTTAACACGATGACTGGTGTATCTGTTGGTTCTCTTCCCCCTCCTTTCTATTTTTCCAACCTTACTAAAATGCCTGTTTAACCTCTCAGCCTTCAGTTTAAATTTGCTCACTGACCTGCTGTGTATTTGCAGTTTATCCCTTTTTGATTTAACTCACTGAGCCAGGGGAGGGTGGTTGAGCGTTAATCCGAAAGTGGAATTCAACGTATGGTATTTCAGGCAATCATTAAAAGAAAGATCCGAAGCTAATTCATCAGCAGGTTCCTGATGGGGATCCTGAACGATGGATGAGGAAATCAGGGGGAGCGATTAAAAAAAAAGCAAGATTCTGGAGAAATGTGTTGGGAATGCTCAAAAAAAAAATGTAGCTTCTTAAATTGATGACAGAAAACCAGACCATAATTATGCCCCTGGTCATTGTAAGATCGAGCAGGATATATCCAGGAGGGGGATGCGAGGCCACTCTGCATCTTGAAGCAGAAATGGTCAGCAATAATTAAACACACTGGACTCTGGCACGAATAGATACATACAAGTTTTTAGAATCCCTGCTCCTATACACACATTTTATATAAACGTCATGGGACTGTTTGCTACATTAAAGGCGCTATATAAATGCACGTTGTTGTGCGGGCAATGTGGAATATAATTCAGCCCTCAGATTGCTGCCTTGAAACCACTTTCGTTCTCTTAAATCTCTATCTCCAGTGGATTTTGCAGGGTGCGTTTAATCGGTTATTGACTGTGCTTTGGGCTGACACTGGCCCCTCGTGATGAAGCAGGATTCTGTAATTTGTGTCAATGAGTGATGACAGCCACAGTGAAGCATTAACAACTGTGACCAAGTCTATCGAGTCATGGAATCGTGTACCTACTGCTGGGAATTCCCGTTATATATAAACTAAAGCTGGATAACAACCCGGCACAGTAACGGTTGTGAATGGGTTGCTCTCTAGAGCCAAAGGCCAGCATAACCATCAATAATCATAGAATCATACAGCACAGATGGAGGCCATTCAGCCCACCGTGTCTGTTCTTTGAAAGAGCTCTCCAATTAGTCCCACTCCCCAGCTCTTTTCCCATAGCCCTGCAAATTTTTCCTTTTCAAATACATATATCCAATTCCCTTTTGAAAGTTACTGTTGAATCTGCTTCCCCCGCCCTTTCAGGCAGCGCATTCCAGATCACAACAACTCGCTGCGGAAAAAAAATCTTCTCATGTCGCCTCTGGTTCTTTTGCCAATCACCTTAAAACTGTGTCCTCTGGTAACCGACCCATCTGCCAGTGGAAACAGTTTCTCCCTATTTAGTCTATCAAGACCCCTTATAATTTTGAACAGCTCTCTTAAATCTCTTCTCTGCTCTAAGGAGAACAATCCCAGCTTCTCCAGTGTCTCCACATAACCCTCATCCCTGGTACCATTCTGGTTAATCTCCGCTGCACCCTCTCTAAGGCCTGGACATCCTTCCTAAAGTGTGGTGCCCAGAATTGAACACAATAGCTGGGGCCTAACCAGTGATTTATAAAAGGTTTAACATAATTTCCTTGCTTTTGTACTCTATGCCTTGATATATCAAGATGCGGAGATGCCGGTGTTGGACTGGGGTGGACAAAATTGAGAGGTCGCACAACACCAGGTTATAGTCCAACAGTTTTATTTGAAATCACAAGCTTTCGGAGCTATCGATTGCTCCTTCCTCAGGTGAAGGAAGGAGCAATCGATAGCTCCGAAAGCTTGTGATTTCAAATAAAACTGTTGGACTATAACCTGGTGTTGTGCGACCTCTCAATTTTGATATATCAAGCCCAGGATCCTGTATGCCTTCTTAACTGCCTTCTCAACTTGTCCTGACACCTCCAAAGATTTGTGAATGTGAACCCACAACTGATGACCAGTTTGAGCAGTACCGACATAAATCATGGTGCCCCCTTAGATCGGGCAATGATGCACCTGGGGACCAGAGAAGGCAAAAACTGGGGCGAATAAAATTGAGACACGAATTAAAACATGTTCTGAGGGACTGAACAAAGGTGCTCTGCACTCAAAAAGAAGCTTTGAGGTATGGACGTGACTTGTGAAAATCTACATGTAGGTCGTGGAGAGACAGCAACATTTTAGGCAACCTCGAGCTCACATCTTCAAGAGTTTTTCTCAAAGTGCTGTGCAAAGGAACTCCCCTGTAACAGGACAATGTTTCTTTGTCACGGGCCGAATGGCCCTTTTCTGTGCTGTATATCCTAGGAATAAACCACACACACACACACACACACACAATCACCTTTCTTAAACTCTTCCAGGACTGCATCCAACTTAGTGTCATTAAACACAAAATGCAGAGGATGGTTGTAGAATTTGGTGATGGTGTTCAAAGGCGTGCGGTCCTCAGGGTCCACCATGGCCAGATCTTTCACATACACTATGTCTACGATGTTGGACCTCTCCTCTTCGTACACTGGGATTCTGGTGTAGCCACATTGCATAATTTCAGACATAGTGTTGAAATCCAGCACGGCCCCCGCACTGAGCATGAAGCAGTCTTTCAGGGTGGTCATGATGTCCTCCACCACTTTAGTCCTCAATGCTCCTCGGCTGAACTCTTCCTTGACAAACTCGCTGTACGGGTCGCTGGACCTCAGCATGTCCAGGATCTTCTCTCGGATGTAGCAGGTGCTGATGTCCTGGCGCAAGGCCAGGTCGAGTACCAGGGCAACGGGCAAGGAGAAGGGGAAGGTGACGATCATGAAGAGGCGCGTCAGCCAGGTGGTCTTGGAAGCGACGGCGAAACCGTACCGCGAGCAGATGGTGTAAGGGAGGATCTCGCAGAGCAGGAACATCAGAGCGGCGCAGACCAGGATGGCGGGCAGGATGGCATCGAACGCCAGGTAGAAGAGGACGCCCAGGGCAGAGTTGGCCAAGACGTTGCCCAGGACCAGGGAGCAGAGGACCAAGTTGCCCCTCTTCCTGATGGGCTCCAGGGACTTGGCCCTTCTCTTCTCCCTCTCGGAGCCGCAGTGGTGGATGATGTGCAGCTCCAGCGGGTCCAGCCACAGCACGCTGAGGTGCAGCAGGTTGAAGAGGGCCGAGCAGGCCAGCAGCAGCACCAGCAGCAGGGCCTGGCCCCACACGGCGCCGGCCTGGATCTCCAGCGGCGTCTGCCAGCCGCCCGGCGCCGTCCACCGGCCCCCCGAGCCGCGGGCGCACAGGTAATACCTGCCGGCGCCGCCCCAGCCGGCCTGGACGCTCACCAGCACCGAGCCGCCGCCATCGCCGCCGGCCCCCAGCCGCAGCCAGCCGCTGTCCAGGCTGCGGTTGTCGCAGGCCGGGCCGCGGCTGAAGCCCAGCCAGGCCCCGGCGGCCCGCTCCAGCTCCCGGCCAAAGACCCTCAGCTCGAAGCGGGCCCCGGCACTGGCTCGAATCACCCCGCCATCCATGTAGACCGATCCCGCGCCGCTCTCCAGCCGGGCCCCCCGCACCTCGGACTCTCGCAGCCCCGGCTGCCCGGCCGTCAAACCCCACAGGGCGGCCAGCGCCCAGCACAGGCTCCGCGCTCCCGCCGCCATCTTGACGCCAAGTCGACCCCGCCCCCCTCCGCCACGGGCGCAACCAAACTCGCTGGCTGCCCGCCTCCAACCACGGGATTTACAGGCCGCTCCACCAATCATAAACCTGTTCCCCATCCCGCCATGGGATTGACAGGCCGCTCCACCAATCATAAACCTGTTTCCCAGCCCGCCATGGGATTGATAGGCCGCTCTGCCAATCAGAAACTCCCTATTCCCCAGCCGCAGGATTGACAGGCCGCTTCACCAATCACAAAACCGCCTCCCCCTCCCAGCCACAGGATTGACAGGCTGCTCCACCAATCACAAATCTCCTACCACCCCCCGCCACCACCCAATCAGGCCAGCCAGGCGGGACCTGTCCCCGTTTCAAGCGCGGTTGAGAGCGCGCGGTAAACACCGTAGCTCTTAAAGGGGAACGGTACAGCTGATCGGTGCACCGGGAGCGATTTGTTTTTTGCAAGCGTTAGACGAAAGAAGAAACTTGCATTTATTTATTTAGCGCCTTTCACAACCTCAGGACGTCCCAAAAACGCTTTACAGCCAATAACCCCCAAATACAAATACAAATAACACAGTTATCCCAGGGCATCCCACACACCAAACCATTGCCGCAAATGGTCAGTCCTGGTTCAGTGGTAGCATTCTCACCTCCAGAACAGAGAATTAACAGCACAGAAACAGGCCATTCAGCCCAACAGATCCATGTCGGTGTTTATGCTCCACATGAGTCTTCTCCCACCCTACTTCATCTCACCCTATCAGCATATTCCTTTCTCCCTCATGTGCTTATCTAACTTCCCCTTAAATGCATCTATGCTGTTCACCTCAACTACTCCTTGTGGTAGCACGTTCTGCATTCTAACCACTCTCTGGGTAAAGAAGTTTCTCCTGAACTGCCTATTGGATTTATTAGTGACTATCTCATATTTATGCCCCTCATTTTGGACTCCCCCCCCCCCCCCCCCAACAAGTGGAAACATCTTCTCTACGCCTCCCCTCTCAAATCCTTCATAATTTTAAAGACCTCTATCAGGTCACGCCTCAGCCTTCTCTTGTCAAGAGATGAGCCCCAACCTATTCTGTCTTTCCTGATTCCCTCATTGCTGTGTGTGGGAGCTTGCTGTTGTTTCCTACCTTACAACGGTGATACACTTCTAAAGTACTTTATTGGCTGTAAAGCACTTTGGGATGTCCAGAGGGCAGGAGAAGTGTTAGAGAAATGCAAGTACTTCCTTTTCCCCAAGACCTCAGCACTACTGAGTGCCGTCTTCCTATCTTCAACAACTTGTATTTATATAGCACCTTTAACGTAGTAAAATGTCCCAAGGCACTTCACAGGAGTGTTATCAAACAAAATTTGACACCAAGCCACATAAGGAGTGAAGTGGGGAAAGAGTTAAAATAACATCGCTGGCAGCTCACAGAATGGTGTAAGAGAGACAGTTGCTAACATGAAAGACCACATCCATAAGGTGTGGTCAAGATAACTGACCTTTGAGACTAAAAACAACTCAGTTGAGACATGATGTCTAGCACTTCAGCTGCCCTTAGGGTTTTGTTATCTGGGTCACAATGCTTCCAAGTTATCTTTTAATCAGCGTTCAGCAGTTTGGGCTAATAATTGAGTATGCAGCTTACACATGTTTACCTTAGGACATGTAACCCAATCCGTGAAGGTGCATGCGGGCCAAGATCCAATCAGGTTGCGGGAATGAATTGTGCATGAGGCCGCCATGCTTATTTGAATGTATAAAAATGTAGTGTTTGCTGTAACAATTTGGAGAAGTCTGGCTAAAGACAGAGCAGACTGTCTCCCCACCGGTGTATTAAAGACAACTTGACTATCGATCTGAAAACCTTGTGTTGAGTGTTGGTTTAAAATACTCCACATCAAGGCGATATTAGGACAGGTGACAAAAAGCTTGATCAAAGAGGGAGATTTTAAGGAGCGTCTTAAAGGAGGAGAGAGAGGTAGAGAGGTACAGAAGGAGAGGATTAGGGAGGTGAAGTGGGGAAAGCACGCTGACAGCTCACATAGTGATGTGCAAGTGGCAGTGGCAGACATGAAAAACTACATCCGTGAGGTACGGTCAAAGCTGACCGTGTAGACAGACACCAGTTCTAAGAAAAACTTTGTTTGTGCATCTAAGCTGCTCTTGTGGTTTTGCTGTCTGGGTCACAATGGTAACATGTTATTTTTGCTCAGCATTTCAGCAGTTTAGGTTAACAATTAGTTATGCAACTTGCATATGTACACCTTAAGATATGTAATCCAATCCGTGAAGGTGCATGCGGGCCAAGATCCAATTAAGTTGCGAGAGCGGATTGTGCACGAGGCTACCATGACTTTTGAACGCATAAATATGTAATGCTTACTGTATCAATTTGGAGAAGTCTCCTGGCACGCCAGTAGAGATTGTCTCCCCATCGATCGATGTAATAAAGATAGCTTGACTATCGATCTGAAAACCTTGTGTCAAGTGTTGGTCTAAAATACTCCACAACAGGAGAGAATTCCAGAGCTTAGGGCCTAGGCAGCTGAAGGCACAGCCACCAATGGTGGAGTGATGAAAATCGGGGATGCCCAAGAGCCAGAATTGGAGGAGCACAGAGTTTTCGGAGGATTGTTGGGCTCGAGAAGGTTACGGGGTAGGGTTGGGCAAGGCCACGGAGGGATTTGAAAACAAGGATGAGAATTTTAAAATCTAGGCGTTGATGGACTGGGAGCCACTGTAGGTCAGCAAGCACAGCATAGCAAGCCTTTCCAGTCTTATATCGTGGCATGCGCCCTCTGCTCCTGCCCCACTCCGCCCATCGAGGTCATTCGTTCCGCAAGTACATTCCTGTCTCCATTTCCCTTCCTACTTTCAGAAGCTTGTCAAAGCTCTGTTCTTGGGCCATGTCCTTACCCCTCATCATCATCAGTTTTCTACTTCCCCACTTTGTTCCTCGGTGCTCCCTGTGTGTGAGGAACTCTGTAGTAATGCAAGTTGTCATTATACACCCACTGCAGTTCCACTGCTTAAAAAGACATTCATTTATAGGAACAGTCCCTTTTGAAGTTACACTTTTTAAACTCATAAAAGGAAGGCAAGTACAGAAATGAAGCTTTACCTGTATGTTATATAAAAAAAATATAGCTGATTTAGAACTGAACCCCCCCCCCCCCCCCCCCACAATATTGTATAATCCCCCACCATTGGATTTTGGAAAATTATGCATTGTGTGGCTTCAACTCCACAGGGAATCTGTAACCAAGGCTCCCTCGCATCCAATTACATCATAAACAGAGAGCTCTATGGCAACCACTGGGCTCATAGTTAGTACATTTCAGCAGCTTAAGTAAGCATTGGCTCCGGCCCCTTCAACCAAAAGGAAACCAGCAAAAAGGATTTAGCAACAGAGCTCAGTGCTGCTTTACCACCTGATGAAAGTTGACTTTTCCATCTAGCTCCCTGCCTCCAGCTGTAGCATATAA
Source organism: Squalus acanthias (assembly GCA_030390025.1). NCBI lineage: Eukaryota > Metazoa > Chordata > Chondrichthyes > Squaliformes > Squalidae > Squalus > Squalus acanthias. The sequence goes on along the minus strand of CM059441.1, from coordinate 56,928,240 downwards.
ATAGAAGTGGTGAAGAGCGTGAGCAAGCTCGATGTATGCCCTGATGTGTGACAATGAGAGTCGTGCCCTGCAAATGTTCAAAGTGTGCAGTGTATCCATGGTGTGTGCCGTGGCTCAGTGGGGTACACTCTGGGTCAGAAGGTTGTGGGTTCAAGTCCTGCTCCAGAGCTCTAGAGCAAGTGCTGCACTGTCGGAGGTGCCGTCTTCTAGATGAGATGTTAAACCGAGGCCCCGTCTGCTCTCTCAGGTGGATGTAAAAGATCCCATACCACTATTCGAAGAAGAGCAGGGGAGTTCTCCCCAGTGTTTTGGCCAATGTTTATCCCCAGTACAATGACACCAGTTGTCAGGAAAATGCTGGCATCCATTATTAAGGAAATGGTAACAGGGCATTTAGAAAATCATAATATGATTGGGCAGAGTCAACATGATTTTATATATTGTTTCCCCTGGCTGGAGAGTCTAGAACTAGGGGGCATAGTCTCAGGATAAGGGGTCGGCCATTTAAGACTGAGATGAGGAGGAATTTCTTCACTCAGAGGGTTGTGAATCTTTGGAATTCTCTACCCCAAAGGGCTGTGGATGCCGAATGGTTGAGTATACTCAAGGCTGAAATAGGTAGATTTTGAGACTCCTGGGGAATCGAGGGACATGGGGATCGGGCAGGAAAGTGGACTGGAGGTCGAAGATCAGCCATGATCTTATTGAATGGCGGAGTAGGCTCAAGGGACTGTATGGCCGACTCCTGCTCCTAATTTTTATGTTCTTATGTTCACCCAACATCACCAAAACAGATTATCTGATCATTATCACATTGCTGTCTGTGGGACCTTGCTGTGCACAAATTGGCTGCCACGTTTCCTACTTCAAAAGTACTTCATTGGCTGTAAAGTGCTTTGGGACATCCTGAGGCCATGAAAGGCACTTTATAAATGCAAGTTCTTTTATTTATTTATTTTCTCCTGGTTGCAGGGAGATGCTCGGAGTGAGATTTGGCCCCCTACTCCACTTGATAATTTTAGCATTTTCAGGTAACAGAACTGAGACAACAGAAGCTGCTATATAAAAGCTGTTGTTGTCAATGGGCAACAGCACCACTCAATATAGCAGCAAATCCTAAGGATCTTGCTAGGAAGTCAGCACAGACTGAACCAATCTCAGCCATGGCACCAATTGTGCGCTACAGATGACCTCAGTAGCCATGGGTTCAGGAAAGGGAAATTACCTGAAGTCCCTGAAGTGGACAGGACGCAAATACGTGCAAGTCCTGGTCCAGCCCATCCAGTCGCACCCAGTGTGATTGCAGTCAGTCAATCAGGTACCACTTAGACCCACACAAATTCTACGACCTTGGTAGGGCTCTCTCGCAGACCACCACACTGGAAGGGGGCGAGTCTGCCTACAACTGTCACGACATACCAAGCAATTGTCCTCAGACTCGATGGATCGGAGTCCTGGATCTGCTACCGCTGTCACATGAAGGGATTTGACCCATGCACACTGCCTACAACATATCGCTGGCATCGAGAGAAAGAAAGCCTTGCATTTATATAGCGCCTTTCACGACCACCGGACGTCTCAAAGCACTTTACAGCCAATGGAGTACTTTTGAAGTGGAGTCGCTGTTGTAATGTGGGAAACGCGGCAGCCAATTTGCGCACAGCAAGGTCCCAATTGCAATGTGATGACCAAATAATCTGCTTTTTCAGGGATAAATATTGGCCAGGACACCGGGGATAACTCCCCTGCTCTTCTTTGAAATAGTGCCACGGGATCTTTTACCTCCACCTGAGGGGGCAGACGGGGTCTCGGTTTAACATCTCATCTGAAAGATGGCACACTCAGACAGTGCAGCACTCCCTCAGCACTGCACTGGAGTGTCAGCCTAGCTTAATGTGCTCAGGTCCCTGGAGTGGGACTTGAACCCACAACCTTCTGACTCAGAGGCGAGTGTGCTACCCACTGAGCCAGAGCTGACACTTTGAGGCAGGACCGGGGGGGGGGGAGGGGCTAACACTGATGTCCATGAGCACTGCAGCATAAATCAGGACCGAGGCCACAATCGGAAAGGTCCCAGTGTGTTGGCCTGGACACCTGCTCGGTGAAAGAATTCCCAGTCATCTTCTACAGCGAGCTGCAGTCTGGACATTGCAACAGAGCTGGGCAGATGAAACGCAAAGACACACTAAAGATGCAATTGAAGTCTTGCAATATTGACCCCAATATCTGGGGGGAGACGGACACCGATGGCAGCATGTTGTATTAATAGAACCAGTCAGTATAAATCAAGGGACAACATTGTGTCACTATACAGGTTGCTGGTCAGTCCGCACCCGGAGGACGGTGCCCGGTTTTGGTTCCCCTCACATGGTGGGTGATTATAGTGGCCTTGGAAAAGGCCCAGAGGAGAGCTACAAGAATGATTCCTAGCTTAAAGAACCCCAGCTGCTCTGGCTCAAGGACCTTGATCTATTTACTTTAGAACAGCGTAGACTTAGAGGTGACCTGATAAAGGTCTATACAATAATTAAAGGGCTGGATTGCGTCCCTATTAATAGATTATTCCAGTTTAACAGATTAGGGAGGACCAGGGGCCACGAGTTTAAACTGTGCAAGAGTAGGAATAGACTGGATGTTGGGTGATTCTTTTCCCAGAGAGTAGTGAGCCTCTGGAATGTGTTGCCGGCTGGTGTGTGGGTGCTAACTCTCTGTACGCCTTTCAAGAGGGAGCGGGACCGGTTCCTGACTGGGGCAGAGATTGCATCACATTGAAGATAAGTGTCTTTGAAGTGGGGAAAGAGTTAAAATAACATCGCTGGCAGCTCACAGAATGGTGCAAGAGAGACAGTTGCTAACATGAAAGACCACATCCATAAGGTGTGGTCAAGCTAACTGACCTTTGAGACTAAAAACAACTCAGTTGAGACATGATGTCTGGCACTTCAGCTGCCCTTAGGGTTTTGTTATCTGGGTCACAATACTTCCAAGTTATCTTTTAATCAGCATTCAGCAGTTTGGGCTAATAATCGAGTATACAGCTTACGCATGTTTACCGTAGGACATGTAACCCAATCCGTGAAGGTGCATGCGGGCCAAGATCCAATCAGGTTGCAGGAATGAATTGTGCATGAGGCTTCCATGCTTATTTGAATGTATAAAAACGTAGGGCTTGCTGTAACAATTTGGAGAAGTCTGGCTAAAGACAGAGCAGACTGTCTCCCCACCGGTGTAATAAAGACAACTTGACTATCGCTCTGAACACCTTGTGTCGAGTGTTGGTTTAAAATACTCCACATCAGCCTTCATAGATAACACTCTGTCCGTGTGATCTCCTGGACTGGTTTCCATCACCTGAGGGGGTCGGAGAGGAATTTTCCAGAGAATTTTCCCACTTATTTAAGGAGGGATATACTTGCATTGGAGGCAGTTCAGAGAAGGTTCACTGAGCTGATTCCTGAGTTGAAGGGGTTGTCTTATGGAGGAAAGGTTGAGCCTATACTCATTGGAGTTTAGAAGAATGAGAGGTGATCTTATTGAAACATATTAGATTCTGGGGGGGCTTGACCGGGTGGATGCAGGGAGGATGTTTCCCGTCGTGGGGGAAATCTAGAACTAGGGGGCAAAGTTTCAGAATAAGGGGTCGCCCATTTAAAATGGAAATGAGGAGGAATTTCTTCTCAGAGGGTCATGAATCTTTGGAATTCTCTACCCCAGAGAGCTGTGGAGGCTGAGTCAGTGAATATATTCAAGGCGGAGATAGACAGATTTTTGAAAAACAGGGGAGTCAAGGGTTATGGGGAGCGGGTAGGAAAGTGGAGTTGAGGCCAAGATCAGATCAGCCATGATCTCATTGAATGGCGGAGCAGGCTCGGGGGGCCAAATGGCCTGCTCCTGCTCCTGCTCCTATTGGCCCTGTTTTTTTCCCACTTTTTTTTTGTCTCTCCCAGAGATTACATGGCCGTGGGGGTGGGTGTAAGGTGGTGGTGGTGGGGGGGCGGAAATAGGTGGGTAGTATCTAGTAATGATGCTCTGGCCATCATGTGTGGGGCAGGCCTGATGGACCATCTGGTCTTTTCCGACCTGTCAGTTTTGTGTATTTGTATATCAAGGCAAGGTGGGGATGAATCGAGACTGCGCGATATGACTGCCCAAGCGAATGACACACAAGGCAACTCATCATCTCCTCTCCCTCCCCCACCCACCCAGCCAGCCAGCCTGGCTGTCAGTGCAATGTGTGTCCAAGATTGGGCTTGCCTCCCATCAGCGCACTCAACAACTGAGACTCATCGATTCGACGGGAGACTCCCTCACAAAGAGCTTCATTGACAAGCGAATGTTGTTTCTAGAGAGGAAGGATCCAGTGAGTGGGGCTGACTATCATAAAAGGGACAGGAATTGTTGTAAACAACAGCCCTTTTCTGTTCCCAAAACCTTTTATGCTCGAGACACAAAAAGGACGTTAAAAATCCAAAGATTAAAATTTATTTTTTTAAATAGAGAAATATAATACATTTCCCCCAAAACAATTCTGCCTAATTCAGAAGAAATCGCATTACCCACAAATTCTCAGCATGGTGACTGCGTGCAGCACAAGAATAAGGAAACGAGATCGACACCTCCTGCTTACAAAGACTCCCTCGAACACCTTACAGAAAGTAATTTGATCGAGAACTTTGACACATCTGTTTGGAAGCAGAGAGAGAGAGAAATAACTCTTGCTGGTCACTGAAATAAAATCGGAAAATTCCGCTTCCATTGGCAACGTGTGCAAGTAGTGAAGCAGTCACGGAGAGGAACCCACTCGGCATTTAATAATCCTCTGAAAAATGTCACAAAGTGCACAACCCAAAAAACAGGGAATTGATCCAAAGGATCAGAGAAATGGAAACAGACATTAAAGTTTCAGTGTTTCGTTTAAAAGCACGAACATAAAATAAATGACAGGATACACTAATGCAAAAGTTCATGGAAGAAACAAAACAAATCACAAAAATATACAAATTAAAATCTCGTTACAAAATAAATATAGTCTACACCGAGCGCCACCTGTCAGGGTTAAATCAGGACTCTTAATTCAAATGTCTCCTGAACATACAGAACCGGAGGAATGTTACCCACAAGTGAGGAAGGTGGCCTGGGAATTTTGCAGCATTCTGATCACCTCCCGCCTGCTTTCTAATTATTGCTATAGTGTTCAGCTCAGGACAAGAAATAAAATACTCGTTAAAAAACACACACACGCACGCACGCTGGTCACGTCCTGGATTTTCATTGGTTTCTGTAATAGTAGCCAAGAGGTTAAAGTTACAAGTTTCCCTTTCTCTCTCCCCCCTCCCTCCCCCCAACCCCCTTCCCTCAATGCAAATGGTTGTCAAAGTCTGAATATTGCAATTGTCCAAAAAACTCTTAATTTAATATATAGATTTATATAAAAAAAAGGATTCTAAAAACTATACTCTGAAAAACGATTGCCGTTTCTTAGTGCACACTTTCTTCAAGAACATTTTCATCCTCTGCCCCCACCCACAAAGGAACACATTTTAAAGCTATTTAATATCAACAGGGGATTAAACAATGCAAGGAGGGAAGTGGTGTGAAGTTTGGTGGGATTCTATGGAGACCCGAGTTAATGGAAATAAATATACATTTGACTGGTGAGGTTGGTCATGCCATGTGTCAGTCTATTTATATTTAACCGACTGGATTAAAAGTTGCCTCCTCCCATCCTGAAGGCTCTGACTCATACTGGGGTAAGGTACGGTTCCATGTGCTTTGCTACAAGTGGGTGTTCTTTATAAGTCAGCCCTCTTTACTCCACAGTGGGCATCACAGCTGAGCACAATACTGCCCCCTCGTGACGTCTGTGCACAAGCACTTTGCAGCAGGACTGAGCAGACGGGCTCGGGGAGCAGGGATCCCAGCTGCACTCCCCGACCCAACCCAGGAGCCACCCTGGCTTAATATTAGCGGACGCCGTACAGCCAGGGTTTGAGCCCAGGATCTTGCACACTGGGCAGCGCGCTTACAAACCGAGACATCCTGCGAGCCTCCAAAAGAAAACTATTTCAGAATGATTGATGGTCACAATCTCGCAGAGTCCCTGCAACATTATCTTTTCCTCACAATTACAGACATATCTCTGCTATAAGCAGAGGGTCGAACCAGAGTGCAAAGGCAAGTGGACACAGATGTGGGGCAACCCAACTCATTTCACAATTTTAAATAGTTAAAAGGGATTTGTTTGAGTCACCCCTCTAATTCACAGGACAGATTCAGCACTAAATACCAACACAACTTCTAAAGTGGGTTGTGCATTAACCGCATCTTGCAACCCAACGCTAAACAATTAATAATTCGTCCCCACGAAAAAAAATCTCACGAAAAAGTCTGCCTGGAGTGCAAATGTTCCCAATTGGAAGACACGAGCCAACGCAGAATATAAATAAGCCAACGGTAAATTATTACATCGCAAATCACTTGTGAGAATACACTGATGGACCTTTTTGCTAGTTTTGAACGTCACGGAAGAGAGAACACACACACAAGTTGTAGCTTGGCATTGCAATGGTGACCCGTGTGTTTATCTCTCAATACCTCACCGGCACCTAGAAATATAAAAAAAAAAGCCAGCCAGCCAGCCACAACCACAGCTTACAGAATCACAGCTCCGTAATGTCTTGTAAACTCCCATCTCCTGCCCTGAAAGATTCACTGGTAAATGGATTTGCTAAAAAACAACTTGCAGCTGGAAGTGGTGCTCCAAAGCAGCAGCACTGATAAACACATGAACAGGAGCACACGTTGGAAATTATTCCGAGCTTGTACCAAGATTACATTAACAAAAAAATCAGAGACACTCGGGCTAAATTTGCCCTTCCCACTTCATTACTGAGCAGTGGAGCGAACATCTATAACCTCCAATTAGAACCACAAAATCTCTCCCTTCAGTGGAAATATTACTAAAAACAGTTACCTGTTCTGATGAAGGGTTTCCACCCAAACTATTGGCCTGTCTCTCCCTTTTTCAGATGCCGAGATGCATGATGTGCATTCCCAGCATTTTCTGCTTTTATGTTGGAAGTATTTTCATTCATGCTACGATTTGTACTGGCACCCTCCGAATCTGCAGAAACCACCTTTGTCACTTTGCCTGGGTCAGAGACCACGGGCTCAGGGCAAAGTTGCGCCCAAGGTTGTCTGCATATATGCGCACAAGGTGGGGCCTGGAGCTTTCCTGCAACATGGCCGCACCTGGGCGCACATGGAACACAAAAACACACGGGCTTGTCTGTGCTTCCCTGAAACAAGCCATTTTAGAAAACAAGACGACCTATGGCTTCACTTCAATTGCTGCTGAGAATACACGTTTGGTTAATACTTCAAAATCCAATTCTCCAATCTTAAGGAAACAGCAAATCCAAGAATTGGGTTGGACCAGACATGCGAGGAAAACAGGAGCACTATTTTCCATCCTCATCTGTTTGAACAGTTTTTGAACATTTAATCCGCTTCCCTACCCCTCTCTCCACCACCACCCACCCCTGCAAAAATCAGTAAGGCGGCCAGTGACTTTGGTAATGGACTACAGACCTCCCAAGTTCTTGGACGCCAATGTCAGCGAGTCGCTGTTGGTTGAACTGCCACTGAGTAAAGGTACATCGCGATCACAGGACAGGGGTTGAATTTCTGCGGCGGGGGTTCCTGATCGTCCACCCACCGAAGATCTACAGAGACCCCGAAACAAAAATGGCGTGAAAGCCATTTCTTTGGGATTTTCGTGATCTTCCGCCAAAGTTCCAGTGGATGATGGGGAGAAGCCCCTGTCCCCGCCCCTGCCCACATCTCGGTGTGCAAATCAGGGCCGACTGGAGGCTCCAGTCACCTGAAATCTTGGATCACTGATTGGGAGAAGCTGATCAGACGCCCACGATCAGTTAGATTAGCTCCAGCCTGAAGGAAAAAAATTTGCAGGGCTACGGGGAAAGGGCGGGGGAGTGGCGACTAGCTGAAGTGCTCTTGCAGAGAGCCGGCATGGGCTCGATGGGCTGAATAGCCTCCTTCTGTGCTGTAACCGTTCTATGACTCGTCACACTTGGGGAAGGAGAGAAGTTGGTTTATTGAACTAGGTTGGGTTTTGCCCAAGGATAAAATGAAACCGGTAAAAGCAAGGAACCTTCCAACCTGCTACTGTCCCCCAAACAGACAGTAGGAAAGACACCTCATTGATCATATTAACCCACGGTATAAAATAGGCATGACAGTCTGTGCACTGCAACAGTAACAAGCTTCCCTCACCTACAAATATTCAAATGCAAAAAGGAATCTGAGGGAAGAAAAACCATCTCAGGGATGACATCGCGGCTGAACAGCCATTGGCAATGGGGGTGGGAGTGGAGGGGGTGGAATTTTACTGCACACCAACCCGAGGTGACGGTTGCAGTTCTGCCCACCAACACACATCTGGAGCTGACCAAAGATTGCTCTCGACCAGTGTACAAGTTAAACGCGCGTGGCCCAGACGCCTGTCTTCGACATCGAAGCTTCATCATTTGCCAGAAGGAAAACAAATGGCCGTCGGACGACCGTGTCTTTGGCGATGGAGGTCTTGTCTTTTCTTTTCTTTCTTCCCCATATAGTGTTTCCAAAGCTGCGTCCCCCGTGGCTAAACCAGTTAGTAGTACACCAGGCAGGATTCCTCTCTTTCTACACACTCAGGCCTACAGAAAAACGCAGAGCATCCTCCCATCAGGTCCCAAGTTGTTTGGTGTCATGTTTTTTTTCTCTTTTCCCCCCCAACCACCCCCCCCCCCCCCCCCACACAATATTAAAGTTGCACGGTATTTGTTCACATAAACCGTTGTTAATGCCCATGAACAGAGCCCAACACTCAGAGTACCAGGCCTCGGAGTAGGGTCATATATTGTTTTCCACCGAAGTGTGATTCAAAGAGTTCTGCTCGTTCAGAAGGTTTGTGGTTTCGTCCGCTATACTCTCGGGTTTCTCCATGTCGATTTTTGTGTGGGGGTTGTCGGGGGACTGTGGGGTGCTGTCCAATTTTGACGCCATTACTCCATTCTGATATTGCTGCCGGGTAACCTGTTCATTAAAAAAAAAAGATTCATTAATTTGGTATACTGTATTCGCTGCTCGTGATGCGGGCTGCTCGTGATGCGGGCTCCTCCAGATTGGGGAAGACCAAACACAGATTGAGAAACCGATTTGCGGAACACCTCCATTCAGTCCGGAAGTGTGACCCCGAGCTTCTGCTTGCCTGTCACTGATTCTCCGCTCCACTCCCACTCTGAACGCCCTTTTTTCGGCCTCTTACACTGTTCCAATGATGCTCAATGTAAGCTCGAGGAACAGCTACTCATCTTTCAATTGGGGGGGGGGGGGATGGGAGAGAGAGA